>PNEQ01016992.1:6489-81150 GCA_003012365.1 Medauroidea extradentata | reverse complement strand
TTTAATGCTAGTGATGGGATGATTTCTTAATACAGGCCCTGGTTGCTTCCTTTTCGTCTGTCACCAGTATATTCTACCAAGGCTGTGAAGTTGTCCGAGGGTATATGAAATACCCAAAAAGATAGTTTTAGAATATAACTGTTATAAATCACTAACTTATGTATTTTTTTATTCTGATAAGTTTGATAAGATCCCCTCTCCCCTGTTTAAATGTAATGTGATACAAAATCAAAAGCACTAGAAATATGGAAATAGGATACCGAACTTATTGCTCAGAAATTTAAGTGAAATAAAACATTTAGTGCTAAAGACTTTGTTGCTGTATGTGTAATTACTGTGTTAAAAGTATTGAGTGATGTGTCAGACCATCATTTTTACAAGTACTGTAGTGTGTAAATGAGGTTATGCAAAGACAGTGCAAGAAAATGCTGAAAGATTTATGAAAATCACAGTAAACAAGAAATGTGCTCTCATCTGGTAACATGTAAGTACACTCCATAACTCAACATTTTTGGGCAGTTGAAGAAAATTATTTTGCATAATTGATTACAGTGAAGAGTTACAATAAAGTCTGTACAGTATAAGTTTGTCCGATTGTAACAATTCTCTTCTGGGAAGAGCATCTGTAAAAACAGGATTGCAGAGACCCTGCTGATTTTCCAGGGACCTTATGCTGTAGTTTTCAGTCATATGTGATGTACCAGTCAAGTGGTATTTGGTTTACAATTTGCTGTTTTCGTATGCATAAACCATGTGAATACTGTCGTGTACTACTTGACCATTCGCTATGTCAGGCAAGTGGTCAGAACCAAGAGACTTGACTGTGTCACACACAATTGAGCTATGAAAATGGCGGAGTGGGTGGGCATATAATTTTTGTATTGTTGTAATGTTACTTTTTTGCTGTAATTTGCATTTTGCAGCAATTCTGTCATGTGAACACAAAGAAACAATTATTATTGGATGAATTTGCATGCTCGTTGGCCATGTTCGTAACTATGATTGTGATGTCAAAATAAACCAAATGAACAAATTAGATCTCTAAATATGTGAAAATTTGTTGTTGAAATTTACTGACGTAAATGGCGTTGCTGCAAGACTATCTAACTCATACACTCTAAACCCCTAAATATCCAAGTCAAATGCCCAAATCACAGTTTTGAACACAGATTTTGCAATGTAACAATGTTCAAATCTAACGTCGAGGATGCTAGGGCACCATAACCATATGCAAATAAATACTGACACTGCTGCCAGTCCATAAAGAAAAACGAGGTACGCAAAATTCACGTAGAATAATTATGTTACAATACAACAGTTTTGTGGAAAAATTATTAAGCCTTCAAATGTACGCTCATAGATATAACAAACTGTATTTGCATATACATTCGTTTAAACTTACACAGAAGTTATGTAAAGAAGTTAAGTAAAGGTGTCAACACAAGCAATTGAATTGGTGAGTTGTGATTGGCCAGTACAATGAGAGCAAGGTAACCTCCATTTCTTTTCTATATCCCTCGTGCAATTCGACTGGACTATTCGGAATGTAGCAAATGAAATCACGTGTGACTAGCTTAGTGTTCAGCATACCAAATCTGCACACAATAACTCACATATGATATCACCATTTGACTGAAGTCTAATATTCTGAGAAGTAGAACAATTTCTAGCATAAGGCCCCAGGACGACAGGTAAGTTTTTTTTAAAGATCAACACTCTGGAGGTGCCAGGCATGTATTTCAGAAGAGGAATGTCAAAAACGAGGTAAATTTGTACTGTACAGACTATAGATTTGAAATCTACAATATTTAATTAAGTATTATAAGAGTTACTGCTGTGGTTAAAATAAAAAAAAAAAAAAAAGTCACAGGTACTTTTTTTGTTAGCAGAGTGCTGTAAAGTTCTTCAGTGATCTAAGTTCCAGTATTTGGGTTTTTGGGATGTCTACCAAATACACTAGAGAACAATGCTGCCTATATTATAGCATTCGAAAATGTTGCAACATGCACACTTGCGATATCCAGACAGCTGAGTGTTCAAACATGTTATGAAATTCCAATTTGTTATGTTTGCAAAACTTTATAGTACTTATATATCTACACCATTTTTATTGCTTGTTATGAAGTATGCTATTTCACATGAAAAATAGAAAATTATCAAACTCTCCATGGCAAATAGTGGTAATAATGATAAATTTGCTAGGAATATTGCTAAATAAATGTAACATTATTGATTCTTCTTCTATTGGGTATGGATAATAACATCTTCAAAAGTGTATCTCGCTGTTGCACTGAATATGAAAAATTGCATAAATAAGTTATATTACAGCCTATATGGTTTTAGATGCAGATTATGCACCGAGATACTTTAGTAAATCATGTCATATTTTATTTTCTATGATGAAATCAACCGTTATAATAGCTTTAATAAAAAATTCCAGAAAAGAAACTACCTGTGGCTTACATATAATGTAGACAATCCATCAAGCATACACTGTTCCCAGAGAGAGTGCATTTCAGCAGCAATTCTAGCTGCAGGGGGTGTAGGCCGGATTGTTTGTTGTTGTCATAATATTACATCCGTGTCCAGTACTGTTCTCCAGTGTATTTGCTTCCACGTAACTGTTGGTTACCGCCAGCTGCTTTCATTGTTGTGTGTGCAGCTATTGAGATCGGTACAACCATTGACACTTTAACTACATTAGAGAAAGTGACAAAGACAAATTAAAACCAGTAAAATGAAATAATGGAATGTATGGGCTGGTTTATTCAAAGTTTAGGGGTTGAATTTTGCCCATATTTGTATAGTTAGTTCTGCTTAATGTAAAGTATGTTTGCACAGTTTTTGAAATCTAAAAAGAACTAATGATATATATCTACTTCTTTAGCTTTGTAACATACTTATGTTGAAAGTAAATAAAGATAAAAAATTAAGCCACATAAATACATTTATTTATTTATTTTTTTAAGAATGTTGACTCTGTTAATAATTTCATGCCATTTTTTTTGTGCTTAGTACGTTGTTGCAATACAAGTTCTTACAAATATGGCATAGATACATGTAGATTTATTTACCAGTAGTCTTCAAATTAATGTAATTATTTTTAGTTATTCAGTGGAACATTTATTCTGTGTAAGCAATTGTCTGTAATTAGTTACATTTATATGTAGTTAGTGTACTATATTATTTTTTATCTTTATTCTGTATAAGAGAATGGATGCACAATGAAGTGTTACCTCAACAAACTTTCAACATTGTAAGACTCGCACTGCCATGCATTGATGTAGGAAGTGACTACAGTAGCAATATTATAATAAATTTTGTTTTTGCAAAGTGCAGAGGATATTTTTTTATACTAGATGTGTGAAGGAGCTTCATATTTTTGGATGCATATTTCATTTCTGAAAATGGCAATAAAACATTTTTTTAATTTGCAAATTGAGTTGCTCTAAGTTGCATTAAGTTCTCTATTTCAGTATTGAGGTAAAGAATGGCTGTGACATCCACTCATACAGTGTTAAAATATATCCTAGTGTGTAAATTGTAAATGTAATACAACTTAAACAGGTTATAATAACACTGTAAATTGCAGCATTAGTGTAGTGTTGCAGTAAAGAGTGAAGAACCTACATCTGCTGGTAGTTAAGTCGTAGTTGTTACGGTGTATGTACGTACGTAGGCTACTTTTTTTTCTGAAAGGGCTAAGATTAATGGCCAGTAAATCTATTTTTAAGGAACAATATTTCTCAGTCGTCTCGGTAACAATCAAAGTGGAACGCTAGTCAATAAGTAGTCTTCAGTAGAAACAGTGGCATCTGCCATGACTGAGAAAGTAATGGTTTTTCAGCTCTGGTGTGCATATTAATGATGAGTTAGAAGAACAAAATTGTGATGTCATGCATAATAGCCGAAAATGTACTTCACAAATTGCTATGTCTCCACAATACTAATAGTCAACATAAAACATGTTGATAGTTTTTGTTGCCAGGTCCAGCCACCTTACACAATCTGCCACTGCCGAGAATATCTCCTCTTTCGGGCATCAGCTCTTTCATCCAGAAGTGTAGCTTCCAACCCAGATGTTAAATCCCAACTTAACTGTTACTTCTCAGCAGCTACAGAAATAAAGGAACTGTTCTTAGTGATCTCAGCTGCTCTCAGTAATAGAAAGGAATACAGCTACAATAATGCTGTTTGTATAACTGTGACCTACAACTTCTTTGATAGTCAGTGAATATTACTTTTTTGTAGTATATGTGTCATATGAGTTACTTTTCACTCCAAATATTTGGCCAATAGTTAAAGTGTCATAGAAGTATCAAAGAGTGTATGTTAACTAAAAAAAATGCATATATTACAAACAATAAAAGCTCAGTTTAATAATGCTTCAAACTAGGAACTATTAAATTAGGAGCTCTGTACCAGGAACCTCAGCATCAACAGGCATTATTTCACATGCAAGATTTGTATTGGTATCAGGGATTAAATTCAAGTTAAAATATCCTGTGATGGTTTATACTCCTTTTACCAAGTGATACCAAAACAAATATATTGAGAGGTATCCATGCTGGCTAGAATGTATCCTATGTTATGGACATAAGATTCACTTAATTCATAAAAAAATATGAATGATATATTTTTTAAACTACTGCAGTGTCTGTGAATGGCCTCATAATATCACTGCATCTTAAAATCCAATACTTGCAAAATAGGATTTAGGCCTCATGGTGCCCGAAAATGGCCTCATATAGTAGTTGCTGCCTCATAAAATCCAGTTCTTGTAAAATTGGTGTTCTGCGGTACATGCAACATCCTTTTTACATTCCCAGATTTTGCACTATTTTTATTTTACACCTATCCTTCTCTAGTCCTAAGCAAATCTCATATGTTGTAATTTTCCCTCTTTATACATTTTCCTGCATTTTACATCAGTTTCAGTAGATCCCTTCAGTAGCGTAAAAAGGAGTTTTATTTTTATTTGGAAATATTTGATGCATTTTAAGATAATTTACATTTTTTTTTTTTTTTTAAATTTGCCCGTCTATGGAAAGGTTACGTAAATGCATACTGCTGCCATAGTGTGCAATACTGGAAAATACAGGAACAATGATATCTGAAGTGTCCAATATATATTTGTAAATATTATAGTCAATTTTTTGATGTACATTGTTTTGAATTTTGGTAACCAGAGTGAATGCATCACACACAACTGAGGTGTTTACAGAAACTAAATTTGTAAAAATTATTTATTGATGCAACACTAGGTTGTATGTTTGGCAAAATTATATGTAAAGGTGTAGTTTAGTAACGTGAGACATATTTCGGCCAACACGCTGAGATTGTGTATCGTACCTGTTTAAGTTGCAGTACGTGTACAGTTTACACTACGTGTGTGTACAGATGTGATGTAATGACATGCCTTAAAAGTACAGTAGTATGATATGTCAGCTGTGTACGTGCAGAGCTAGAAGCAAGTTATGTGTGAATGGTGTCAATGTTGGCAGCTAGGTGTGCTTGTTGCCAGATGTGGGCAGGTGGTTAGTGCGTGTCGGGGTAGCCGCGCCCAATCCCTGTTATAATGTGTTGTTTGTTTCTGTTTTGGCGGTGGTTTGCAGCGGCTTCAGACGGGCAGTATGATTCGTGTAAGTGGTAGTGTGTCTGTGTGGCCCACCAAGCCACACACCCGCCTGCTGAGGTTGGTTTTTGGCTTCCGTGCAGTGACCGTCGACTGTTAGCTTTTGCCTGCACCCTCCCACCACCCATCTCCCACCCTCCCACTACATCATACGTGTGAACACACACATACACACACACCATCTCCATTCCTCAACTCCCCCCATCCACATCCTTGCATGCTGCGCACTTCACCTTCCTTTCCCATCCATGGCAGATAACAACCACATTCTGGGTGTGCATGCTTGCTTGTGTTGGGGTTTCCTCTGGTCGAGTGTTGACTAACCACGTGCTTGACACAGAGAATGTGTGCTCACTATTTGTGTTTATACTATAACACATTACTGTAAATTGTATGCATGCACAAGGTTTTGAGTGACAGTACTGTTGTACTGTGACTCATGTTGAGCTCTCTGGGAAGTTGTAAATAACGAGTACAGAAAATCTAACTAAGTATTGCATGCTCTGGCTCAAACTGTAAAGGTACACAATGCTAAATGGTTAAATAATTTTTTGTTGTAAATTATGGGACTTCATTTTTAATTCTGATAGAAAAATACTTTTTTTAACTTTATGTTGAAGTAAACCAATAAAACATTATTATGATCATAATTATTAGAATTTTAATATGTGCAGTTGCTGTCCCTCTAATTTCGTTATAGTTGATTACAAAAGTTTGTAAACTATAATTGTTTTCTTATTTTAGTCAACCGTTGTCCAGAATCATAATTTAACTGTAACCTTATTTTAAAAAAATGTTAAGTATATATTTATCTTACATTTTGCGTGCACAAACAAGAAACATTTTCCTTCCCTTTGTTGCTTTATTCAGTTGTTAGTTTTTGTTACTCACGTGTCTTTTATACAGACATTTAACATGATTGGAGTTATTTATATACTGATGTTAGATGTTACGTAGATTCTTAATGCCAATATGGAATTCTTTTGGAAAAGAGACAGTTAAAATTAAATAGGAGTTGCACATCTCTAATGTTTCCTTATCTTGATATTAAATATCATTTAATTTTCATAATTTAAGTTTTATTATTGTCCTTGCACTACAAAAGATTATCACTATCCTTACAAAGCTCATTATCCTTTAACAATCCCTCTTCATTAGGATTACCAATCCTCACTGTTACACCCAACATAGTATCCATTCTGTCATTTGTTTTGTTCTGTGGTTGTGCTGTGAACCATGGATTGAAATAAATATAATATTTTGTTCTAAACTGAGAACTTTTTTCACTAGGCTATAGCTCCTGTAATTTTTTTAATGTATTTTCCTCGTAGTCATTAAATTCTAAGTTTGGTCTCTAAAAATAGATACTGGTAACCTTTTTTAAAGTACGGTAAGAACAATCTGTTCGCTGTTTCAAGAAATTTTTTTATGTGACATCATTAAGCCTGTAACCTACCTCACACTTCAGATGTGTTGTGGTGTGTCCGTAAACATTTTTTTTCTACCAAACTATTCCACGTGTGCCCATTGTGCCAACGTGTGATAAAAAAACACACTTTAGACCTCATTGTTAAGACACTTTGGTCTTTAAAAACACTGTTTGTAAGCCCTTCAACATAGCTAAAAACTGCCTTTTCAGACTGCCGTACTTCAAAATGTACTAACAAGATACACGTGCAACTCAGATTGGGACGTGCACTGGACTTTGTTACAGATTTTTCACCAATAAAATTATGAGGTCACCGCTTAGTGACCCACAGAAAAATGGTTCAGCGGGCACCTTGCACACTATTTCAGAGCTTCCCTCATTGAGACAATGCTGCATATGAGGCATGTTTCGGTAGCCTGCACCCTTAACAGTGCTTTTTACATATATTAATTAATTATTCTTTGCATGTCCGTTGCAGTTTATGTTTGTCAACTTTGGACGTGCATATTGTCAGTAGGCATTTTAAATTTTTTACAGTTGATAATTTAGTACCTAATATAAAAATGTACACTAAAATGAGACCAACTTCTTTTGTGGACCACTGAGAACCACCATTTTATTAAAGGTACCTTTTAAAACATGAGGGGGAAAAAACTTTTAACGTTTGAAGCTAATTGCAGGACCTATTACAGTTATAGGCTCACAGAAACCAAAAGGGATCAGATTAAGGTAGATGTTTTGTTAGGCACTGTTTAATGACTCTGGAATCAAGGCACATTTCTTACAGATGTGTACTAGTGATTATTTTTGCTTGGGTAAAAATTAATAATACCTCTGCTCTGAAAAATATAGTCATGAGCTTGTAGCAGCTATTATGTGTTCTCTTCAGCAATGTGAAACCCAAACGTAAGCAAGTGACAGAATTTTTAGTGAAATATACCAGGATATTTAGAACATGTCTGAAAAAAATTATTTATATTAAGGCTATTGTGGCTTTACTAACAAATTACAATGCATATGCGTGATGATAGGCTAGTGCATTGTTTGAAGGAGGAATGTGATAGATAATCTGACACTGAAAGTGGCAAGATGTTTTCCGTAGGTATGATGCACAATTGGTAAAATTGGTTTTTAGTTCATGGTGAATTATGGTGATTTAGTCTACATTGACAATGCATGCTTGTTGCCTTGGAATGTGACTGTACTAAGGTACAGTGCTGTGCAGAGGTAGAGCGCCTGTCTGGGAGTACTTGTCTGTCTTTTTGTTTTTGTTTGCTGAAATAAAATGGCTTCAGAATTTTCGGAGGTCTCCGCGGTAAAGGTGTATAGTTGTTCTTTAGCTGCACATGTAAATATTTTAAAGTATCGAAATATTAATCCAAATTATAACATTTTCCCTTGGATTTGATTTCCTGTGATTTTAATGTGGTTTCATTTCACATACCTGCTTGTTCAGTGAAATCAGGAATTGAAACTTAAAAGACTACCTATTCACGACTTTATTCAAAATTTTTGGGAAGTCAACACAGCTTTCTATAGGGTTTTAGTAGCTGTATCTCAGAGATTGCATTTTACTTTTAAATATAGTGGTGTACAGCACGTTCATAGAATTGGAGTTTCATGTTTGGGACACTTATGGAAACATTTTCTCCTATCACAAGATGTAGAGCATGCTATGACAATGTAGTGTGTGTTGTCATTGTCCTTTTATGCCAGATACAGAAACAGTGGCTCTGCAATTTTCATTTCACTCCATGTGTAGTTCCATGCTAGTTTTCTGTTCAGTAGTTGTCAGTTCCATGTTCATATCAGGTTTCAATTGATGAGATAATTGCATTGGTATTAGACCCACGGGAATAGATCCCTGCCAGCCTGCATTTATGGTTTCTGTTATAAAACACGGAATAGATTATTTTATGTTATACATCTCGACACATTTTGTAATCCATATGGTTTGGTATTATTGTTGTGACCACTGTAGTCACTCCTCTAAGATAATCCCTGTTTTCTCATATGCTGTTTTTCAATTAGAAAATAATGAAGATATTGAAACTGCAACCATTTCATAAAGTCTGTAAAACTGTTAATTATACACTGTTGTGCACAAATGATACCAAGAGAAAATAAAAAATCCAAGGTGGTAGGGATCAATCCCCTTAATATCATGTCTGATCAAAAATAACTAATGCTTACTGCTTCGTGCTTTGTTGTCCCAAATAAATGTGCAGCTTTGCAAATACCATAGGCAGCTTTATGTGTGCCAACCTGTAACATTTGCAGCCTTAACTGATGTGTACATATTGTAACAATTTCTTATGTAGTTCCCAACATTGTATAGATAATAGATATATAATTCAAACATAGTTGTCACATGTTAATGCTGTAAATAAACATTGTCTAAAATGTTTGCCAACAGTGGTGCTTGTGTTGGCCAATGTTGTGTGTGCATGATCAAGTAAAAATGGGAAATTGAAAGCATTTTGAATTACTTGCACGTATATGTTATGGATGTGCTTTGATGTTTGCAAATTAATTACATGCATGTAAGCATTCTCACAAATAATCTATTTATGGTAGATTTAATTAAATAAGAAAATAATTTCTTAGGATATGGTACTATAATTTATATAGATGGATCTAAAATTGTTATGTAGGTAATGATATTGATAACATTATTTTTTTGTTAAGTACCAGTAACCCAACTTCAGTAATTTATGCTTATTATAATTAGCTCAC
The DNA here is from genome assembly GCA_003012365.1 of Medauroidea extradentata. Classification (NCBI taxonomy): domain Eukaryota; kingdom Metazoa; phylum Arthropoda; class Insecta; order Phasmatodea; family Phasmatidae; genus Medauroidea; species Medauroidea extradentata. The sequence goes on along the minus strand of PNEQ01016992.1, from coordinate 71,350 downwards.
AGTTAAATTTTCCCGTCCAAAAATTTTTTTTGAGTTGTTTAAAAAATATTTCCAGTCAGTTTTTTTTACTACATATTCATGTTGCTTCTGTAAGTATTCAAAACAAATATTTGATTATCTGTAAATATGTACAATTTATCATACAGTAAGCCCTCGTTGCTAAACTTCGTAGTTAGGTTTTTAAAATAATGACATAATTCAAAAATTACTCAAAACAGGGCACAATATGTACTTCTAAGAATGAGCGCTGTTCAACTTCATCTAGTAATTTATGCTCTTGATGTACCTGTGACATTTTTCCAGTGTTTCGAAGTGATTGTAGTCGATAAAGTAAATTTTACTAAAATTTCTAAAAATAAGTCACCCTGGCATAGTTAAAATTTACAAGAAAACATTAAAAATTAAGATCAGCATATCAATATCAACATAAAGTGTTTACTACAGTATATTATGTCTGTTTTAAAAATTAATGACATTCGACTTTAAAACGTAGGCCTATTGTGTCAGTTTTATTTATATTAAGAGTGAATTGTGTGGTGAAGTGACACTAGTGCTATTTCTTGTATGCCTTCTGCAAAATCATCTTCCATTTTGTAATAGGAAAATGTTCACCTGTTTTTTTTCCTACATCACTGATACATTTTTTCTTTGGTCCTGTAAACACTTTCTGCAAATTTTAACATTTTAAACCGACTGAAATCTGGGTTCCAATCACAAATACAACCTCAACTTACATTGATTTCTGAGAAATTTGAGAATTTTTTTGGTAATGTAATTTGACATAACAGTGTTCCAGTTAGCCAGGACTTTTGTAGAGCAATTTTTATAGTGGTCCTTTTCTTTTTAGTTGCATCATTGCCTTCAGGCATTGGATGCATATATTTCTTAAACAGCAAGTGAATAACAAGCACATAGGAAACAGTATAAGACATATATAGCAGACCATAGAGTACGGAAGAGAGTAGACGTGGCTTAAATCAGCAACTGCTTGGCCAGCAGACTACAAGTGCATAATTCACCTTCTTGGTCACTTTGCTCCAAGTTTGCTACATGGAGGTTTGCTAGTGTTAATCAGGTTTCCTCAACCAAGCGAGCAAGACACTTAATCACCACAAGTTTCCCAAGATATGATTAAGTGCATAAGAACAATCAGATCTGTTCAGTTTTATGAATTTAAGCAATTGCACTTATATAAATATTACAGCAAATTGAAATTTTATTCTACCCAGTTTAACCTGGTCACTTTTGGTAAATGCCTTTCAGATGACTTGCTAACAGAAGTACTAAACAATAACCATTCTCATACCGCCACCTAACTAAACATAGGTTTGTAATTATACATATTGTACTACTTATTTTTGGATTGAAAATGGTATTTTTATTGTTAGAGTAATTGAACCATGTAAATAATGTTATACCGGTATTGAATACTGTTATTTATTTTATAGGGTATGTTTTCACATGTAGAGAAAAAAATGCTTAGCTTAAAACTCGTACAGTAAAAATTATTCAGTTTTTTTCAGAGGAGTGTTATAATTTTTACATTGTAGTATCAGTGGTGTAAATGGAGTAAAATTAAGATGATATATAGTAAGATAAAGTACAATAAATCAGTGCAAATTCATCAAGTTTCAAAAGATGCTCAACTTATCATTGGCCGACTTAAATGAGTTATAGTATCATAGTACAAGCAATGTGATATGGTAACAAAACCACTTTAAGCAAGGCGAAGCTAAGCGAGGACTTACTGTAAATTCATTGTATAAGGGATTCATGATGATGTGAGCATTTTTAAAGACTATGTTGTTTAGAATAGGTTACTGAAAAAAAAAAATATATTGTGTCCTGAGATGTTTACTTTTGATTGTTACTTAGGGTGGTTTGTTTATATTTAAAAGTGGCAGAAATATAAATTATCTGAAAAGGTAATAGTAACATAGGTTTCAAAGTGCTCACTTTATCTCGAACCACCTGTAGTTTAGCACAACCATGAAGCATGTCATGGACACCAAGGCAACACTAGATGATCAAAAGACATTAAGGGCCGTATCTATAAACGGCTTTCGAATGACAACCAACTGCTATCCCCATAGAGAAAGCATTGGTGAGCAGTTGGTTGTCACTCGAAAGCCGTTTATAGATACGGCCCTAAGTGTATATAATAGAATAAAAAGTGACTTTGGTTAATGCTTTTGCATTCTTCCTACAGTTTAATTAACAAATGTAACAAAAAATAATGGGCATTTAGTTAACCCAGCTAGCTTCAGACATTGTTAATATTGAGAACATCATTGCTTCACATATTTAACACAGTTCATTTAAACATTGCAACTGCTACTATAACCTGCTATTGTTAACCTCTTTGACATTTTTAAGCCATCTGATTACCCCGCCTGAATTCCTGATTTTTTTACGGTTTGACTCTCTCAACTAAAAAGTGTGTTTTACCTCATCCTCAAACTGGAATATACACTGTGTTAGCTAACATCAGGAGGATTTTTGTGATTGCTGAGTATTGTGTGCGACATTAATTGTGTCTGCTGTCCTTGTCGTGCTGTCACAGGTCTGTTTTCAGCTTGAAGTTACAGCATGGAGATGAAATTATGAAATGGTTTTAGATTGATTCCATTGAAAGCATGAAAGAAAAAAAAAGAAAATGTTTTTCAAGAAAATGTTGTAAGACTGTTTGGCTGTATATAAATTTGTTTATTTATTTTTAATTGTGTGTGGTTTTGCAGTGTGCATATTTTTGGTTTGCTGTGATGATTTGAAAGTTTTTTTTGCATTAATAGAGTAGTATACAAAATATTTTTGAGCCTTGTTTATAGAGAATGTGGTGCATTTTGAAAGTTTTGAAAAAGTAGTTACGTGCAGTCATTTCACTATATACATGGTATATAAATTTTTGATTTATTATGGGTTAAAAAAGTGCTGTATAAGTACACATTTCCATTTAGACCTTTTTATTGTGAACTTGCCTGCTTTATTTAATTTTGTTGTGCATGAGTGCATAAATTCTGTAGTACTTCTAGCAGTTAAATTTTAGTTTTTTTTTTACCATTATTGTTTTGATTTTGTAATGAAATAAACCCAGTGGATGTATAAAAGTTCATGCTCTGTTATTTTTTTAACTATTCTCTAATAAAATGTGCATATAGCCATTCAATTTGTGCACAATTATTATTTTTATTAAGACAGTTGCTGGTATCATGGTGAAATCGTGTGTTGTCACATTTCCATGTCTTGATCATCCATTGGAATTATTTTATGATTTTAAAATTAAATAAAACATCTACTGCAATTTATTTTAAAGCTTCACTGCACTATAAATATACATTTCACTATTTTGCCTATTCTTTGCATGATTTAAATGATTAAAAATTTTTTTTTCTGCCTGCATTAAATATTATTTATTTTTAAATGCATATTTAAGTACATGACATTTTTTATTTTTCTGACACTTGTTATTTTGTTCATTAGTATTGTTTTCAAGTTTCTTAAGTTAACTTTCACCTTAGTTCTTGAACTTTAAAATTGGTTTTTAGTGTATCATTTAATGAAATTATTTCAACTTTTTAGTTATTTAACAAAACATAATTTATTCACTAAAATTTAGGTGGCTAAAACCATTTTAATATTCAAAATATTTTTTGCTATATTTTGCTTGCAGTTTATCAAGAAATATATCTGCAGAATTAATTTATGGATTATTAATAAAATTTTTTTATCTTGATTTGTTTGGTTACCATAAATATAATAACATATTAAAAAAAAGATAAGTTTAAATTAGAATGCTGTGGGATATTTTAAGTGGAAAATATGAATGACCTAGAAGATGATGAGAGAAAAAGTAATGACACAAGTTCTGTTACAGTGCAGCTGTGCAGGATGTTGTGTGGAGAGACTAGGTATGTTTGTACTTGTACGTATGTGCTTGGGTGCATTAGCTTGTTGAGTACATGTTGAGGTATTGCTTGCAGCTATTGACTCGTCTGAGCTCATGCCACCACTGGAGGATGAGGTGAAGAACGGGCAGTGGCTGGGAGTGACAGTTCGTAGCCAGGGCACTGGTGGGAAGGTCATGGTATGAAGTCCCTCACAAAATACATCTTTGAATAGTCTATATGCTGGGTAGAAGTTGTGAGGGGATAGAATTTACTCTATGCGTTTGTGGAGCAGCTTGGGAAACATCCTTTTGCAATGTGCTGCAGTAATGCCACCCTAGTTTCTAACTTGCTCGTTAGAGCGCTGCACTATCACTTGCAGCTGTCCTTCATAATACATACCTCATGGGTACTGGTGTTTGAATAGTTCAGCACTAGTCTGTTTGGGCTGCCACACCTGCCGAATTACGTTGATGTTGCAGCGGGGACGTTAACAACTTCTCCAAAATCGTAGTAATAATTTTAACCTATGCTGGCGACTTCTACCCAGCTTATACATTCAAAATTTATGTTCATTATATGTAGTTTCTACCTTTGTATTGGTGTTAGTAATACTGTGGAACATTTTCCTGAATGGAAAATGAAGTTTTGAAGATGCATCCTAAGGTTACCAGTGTTCTCAAGGTCTATGAAGCAGTAATTTTTATTTTTACGCATTTCTTCAATACTGTACATCCTTAGAATTATCCCGAAAGCAAGTGCTTTAGAAAAAATATTTTTAATTGAATGAAATTTAATTATGTGTGTTAAATTTGATGTATTCTATTGTTGGTATTGTTGGCATACATTTTCCCATTAATGATAATTTAATAATGTACATTTTAAATCTCATTTTTATCTTATGTTTATTACGCAACTGTAATACAGCTAACAATTCCTGGCATTCTTTGTTTGTGATAGTGATATCCAATGTTGTTTCTTGCACACATCTTGTCACCTCTCGGTAAATAACTGTACTTTTAAGAGAAAAATGTACAAATTACAAAAAGCCAAGGCATTTTTGATTGTGCGCGGCTGTTATTAATATTCTGATTTTTTGTGATTCCCGAGTTTTCAAAATGAATTTAAGTGATGAATGTGTAAAGGTGCCTTACTGAGTTAAATAACAGAATGTGTAAGACCAGTGGTTACAGTCAGACACATTTCCATAGTGCAGTCAGCCATGCTGAGAGAAAGAATTTCTTTGATTCTTATGCTGGTATCTCTTGCAGAATCTATACTAGAGATTTAGGAGGATCTTTGATCACCCATTGTGCTTTTCAGTGTTGCCAATGATTATATTTTTCATTACTAATGTTGCATTGCAATATCATGATCCAAAATTTTGTTAGTTGAGTTTTCGGACCCAGTAAGCCTACATAGTTGTGTTTCTATAAATGTTAAATATAATTTTGTAGGTATTCAGCACTTTTACATTTGTTTTTAGCCAGTTGCTTGGGTGGTTTAAGGGAGTACATTTATCATGGATTTACAAGTTCAGAAATTGTGTGAATTTTATGTGAGAAAGTATTGTGAAACAAGTACAGTACAGGTGAATAATTGTGGTGTACATGTAATGATGGAATCATGATCTGCAGGTGTGTGCCCACCGCTATGTGAAGAAAGGTAAAGACTACCAGTGGGGCCAAGGGATGTGCTACACACTGACTCAGTACCTGGACTATGACGAGACCTGGGAACCATGCAAGGGACGACCCGTCAACAAGTGAGTGCAGCTTCTGTATGGAGCACATCAATGTTGGTTGATCCTGGGTGTAGGTGTCTGCCACTAGAGTGTTGCACCTTGTGTCACATCCTGCAGTAGTCTAATGATGAACAGGAGCACAGGCAGACGAGATGTTGTGCTCAGAGGTTGGGGCTAACCAGAAAGAGAATCAGTTCTGGAAAAAAAAATGGTTTAAAGCTATATTGTAATAATCTGTTGAAGAAAATGTAAAATAGTTTAGGACATACGTTACTGTTAATAATATTTTATGAAAAACACAAACCATAAAATTGTAAGACTCTCAATAATATTTTTTGTCAATGCTGTAAGCACAAATTTTGCATGTGCTGCATTTCTGATTAATTATATTTTGTGATGCAGTGGTTTTGACATTAGGGGTTATGCTAGAGGAGTTTGTTACAACTTTGAAAAAATGGTAATTTAGAATTACCTTTTTTTGGGTTTCCTGTATTAGTTTCCAGCTGATTTACCTGCAACACTGAATGAAATTTTAAATATTTATTTATGTATGATGTAATATGTTCAATGATTGTGTTCAATTGCTCTGAGTGTGCACAGACCAACTTCTGTGTGCTCCAGAGTCCACATACACTCGCCTAGTGCTGTGATTTATCATGTTCCAGTGGTGACTTGCACTTGACAAATGCGAATGCTGAGATGACTGGTCAATTACTCTCTTTTTAAGAACCATATTTGTCAGTCAGTCAGTCTTCCAGTAACAAAGCAAATTGGAATGATCATCAGCAGTAGTTCTAAGTAGAAATAATGGTGTGAAAGTAGAGAAGTGAAGAGATTTTGGTCAGTACTTAACATCTAGGTCTTTAGCGCTGATGACATGAAGTGTGTGTAGTGTAGGGATAGTGCTGATGGAGACGTTGGAGGGCCTGAGGGCAGGGGGACAAGGATAGTAACGGAGTATTAGGAGCAGATATAATGGAGCTCAAACAGAAACAGTACTTAGTGGTCCAAGATTACTTTTCTAGGTTCTTAGAGGTGGTGACCCTAGACAAAACAACATCTAGGGCAGTCATAATCAGGATGAAGAACTTGTTTGCCAGACATGGAATCCCAGAGGTTGTTCGAACAGATGGGGACACCCAGTTTACGTCAAGGGAATTCCAGGAGTTCGCCACAGAGCACGGTTTCTGCCGTAGGGTATCTAGTCCGCAATTCCCACAGTCGAATGGTGAAGCAGAGAAAGCAGTAGACATTGCTAAACGTGTTTTGTTAAAATCAGAAGACCCTAATCTGGGCCTACTTGCCTATAGAAGTACCCCTCTGTCGCCAGCAGAGCTATTGTTTGGGCGAAAGCTAAGAAATACACTGCCGGTGAAGCCGACACAGCTCAGACCTGTGTGGGATAAAGCAACAGCGTTACAAGAGTTTAGGCGCAAGGATTGGGCTCTTAAGGAGAGAAACAGATGATCATATGATAGGGAAGGAAGAGTCCAAGATCTGCCTGTTTTAATGGTTGGGGACAGAGTGTGGATCACCAATATGAAATGTTACGGGAGAGTTCAGACTGTCGCAGACACACCAAGATCATACGTTGTAGCTACAGACAAAGGCTCGCTCCGCAGGAACAGAAGGCAGCTCATTAAAGTTTCTAAAGAAATTACAGAGAATACAGGAAGGCAAGTGAGACTAACAGTTAATAAAAAAAAAGCGGTCAAAATTTGGGGGTCAAACAAACATCATGAATGTGATGAACAACAAGAAAGAATAAGAAGGCTATACTCTCCTGATGAAATGCCATTCCTTGGATTCCCAGTAGGTGAGAGTGAGAGAAGAAGAGAGTCTTCGTCTTCAATGGTCAGTACAGACACTACAGCAAAAGGCAGTAGTAACACAGATATCAATAATGATCAAGAGATCAGAACCAGAAGTGGGAGGACAGTTAAGAGACCTCACAGAATAGACTTGTAGAAGAGAGTGGGGTTAGGTGCAGATTTTTCAGAAACTAAGTGTATGTGTGTGTGTAAAAAAAAAAAACGAAAAGCATATGAAAGAGGGATGTAGTGTAGGGATAGTGCTGATGGAGAGGTTGGAGGGCCTGAGGGCAGGGGGACAAGGACAGTAACGAACATGGCATCGGACGGTGTTAATAGCTAGCGTGTGATAACACTACAGTATGTATGGCGCAGCACCAGAATGAAGAGAGAGGGGAGTAGAAGATCTTCGAGAAAACCCACCGACTAGTGGCACCGTCTGGCAGACTCCCATATACAAAAATCTGAGGACCAACCCAGGGAGGAATCAAACCCGGATCACCTTGTTGGGAGGCAATTTCTCTAGTTACTGCGCCAACTACGGCTCCCTGAGAAAGTAATGGGTGCGTCCTTTGCACTGATATGTTTTTTGCATCAATTGATAAGGGATAGAGGAAGGAGAAATTGTGATACATGCATAATAGCCAAAGGTGTATGTCACATGTCCTCAAATATCAATAGCCAGATTGAAACTTTTTTGGTGTCATCACATGGCTCGCCATATTGTGTGGTCTGCATCTGCTCAGAATGTCTCAGCTTCAGCAGTCTTAGCTGACAGTATAGCATCCAAACCATATATCATATCCCAAATCACCAGTTACTGATCAGCAGCTTCAGCAAATAAAGGAACAGTTGTCAGTGATCTCAAATGCTGTTTATATAAGAAAGGAAAGTGGCCCCAATGTGCCTGTTTGAGTGGTCATATGGGCGATCCTTTGTATGTAATCTGTAACATGTCATTATTTGTTTATTTTCCTATGTGATTTGTTATTATATGTCAGACATTATTTAATTTTTACCAGACCTCGGATTTTTATGTATATGTGTAATGAGAATAGTGTTTTCGCTTGTTGTATGACAATATGTAAACTATTTTTGCCAGACCAGATTATTTGCATTTTAGATTACAACTATTTGTTCTATGACTATCCTGATGTCCATTCTCACAGCACAACCAGTGAAGTTTTGAACTGTTTCGCTGAGTGTTGATTAACTGGTGGATTAACGCTTCTAAAATCAATGATTTGTTTTTTTTTCTTCTGACATATTATTTATTATTATTATTTCATGGGACGATGAGGAGAGTAACAGCAAAAAGGTCATTGTTGGCTCTAGGATTTACCTTAATTAATTAAAACCGAGTTGAGATTTTAGTTCAAGTCGGCTCTGTGGTGAAGATGGAGTCAAGAAAGGGACAAGAGGGCCTGGACTTGGGACTACTGCGAAGTTATATTAATTATTCTTCCACGATTCAATATTGTGTGCTAATGAACTATAGCCCTATGGGTCTGAGGACTTGAGGGAAGACATCAGAAGGAGAGGAGCAACTCTATAAGGTGTGCCCGAGGCCTGTCTGCTTTACAACCACCGTGGGATTTCAGCCGACGTCAAAGGGATAAGTGAAGCCTTCTTACATATATGGCGTCATATGGTTTGCAGGATAGATGCTAAACTCCTCCATGTTACTAAATATTCCTGGCTTTAGTTTATAAACTTACATAACCTATACCTAACCTGATTTAAGTATACCTACTCAGTTTGCTCTACCGATTCCAATTATTTAACGTGTTTATTTTAATCTATCTACCAAGGTTGAAGAATCTAAACGCTAATCATTCACGATGGAATATCTGGCTGGCAGTTAATGGCAAGTAAATACAGATATCATTTAAATTTGACTTTTTACAACTTCAGATGATTTGTTGTTTTACAAAAATATTTCAATTTTTTTTTCTTATTTTTGAGGTCTGAATATCTTCAATGATTTTCCCCACTAAACCATCAAGAAATTTATCATTAAATTAATCCAAACCTATATACGTTACGTTACATCTTTTATTAGTCACGTAGCTAGAAGTGTGTTGTGAATTACGTTTCAGGGTGGAGGGCTTGCTGTTGAACAGTGGCGAATTCTCCGTGCTTGCTAGGCTTGTTGCACAAGTGCACTCGAAACACGATTATTAAAAATTAGCATTTACTATTGGTTTTTGTGCACCCTAGCCCATTAAATGATAGCAAATGTCGAAATGTGCACTGTGGCCGCTCAAGGTGACAAGAGGTATGTGGCCGCACTTCGACGAAGGGCTATGCTTGCTCGATCGTGGGAGCTTCTTGTGGTCTTCGCGCACACCCCCTTTTCCTAACCCTTCAGGCAGGATACCTAAGTGATTACACACAGGCCACATGTGGTGGTTGTAACTCTCGGCCGAGAGCTTCACTGGTCGTCAGAGGTTTCTAGCGGGGTTGCGTGAACTGTTTGTTTGGAGAGCAGCTTCTAGCGGCGGACGAGGGAAGCATTACGCATTTCGGTAACCGGTAAAGAACTATCGTACGTGTGTACAGGACAACAATGTGAACTGTAAAGTCAGTGACAAATATTGTTCATTGGAGTGAATTATAATGTTACAGATGCTGGAATATTAATGATGGATACCGGTCAGCCTATTGAAAAGCCGTCAAAAGTGTGTATTGTTGACAGTCTATTAGAAACAATTCCGTTTTCTTGAAGAAGTATTCAACAAATATGTGGTGTTGTGAAGAATGGTAGGCCATGTCCGGCACTGCCAGATTTAAAAATCGAACATAAAGAGAAAAACAGAGAATATGTTTGGTCCTTCAGTGTCGGTCAGTATGAGAACACTCATTGGTTATCAGGATCTAAAACACTGAATAAGCTGTTTTGTTGGCCCTGTTTGCTTTTTTCTAATGATAACAGTGTTTGGTGTAAGAGTGGTTTCAGAAACTTACCTTAACCCTTTCTATTTCTAGGCACAAGAAATCTGCCAACCATATAAAGTGTTTTCTGCAGTTGAATAGCTTTGGCAGAACTAGGATTGATCACCAGCATGATGAACAGAAATGCATTAGTGACTTGCTGCTTGCTGCACAATGAAAAAGTAAAAAAAAAAAATTGTAACAATTTTAAAATGTTTAGTAGATGCTTTGTGTTTCATTGCAAAGCAAGAGCTACCATTTCGTGGCCATGATGAGTCTCAAACATCTGTGAATAGAGGGAATTACATAGAACTTCCTGATATAATTAGCAATTATGATCCACTCTTAGCAACTCACTTGACCGAGTCTTCTTTATTTTCAAAGGGACTTCTTCTGCCATTCAGAATCATTTAATTGCTGCAGTCAGTTCAGTAGTCATGGAGGACATAAGAAAAGAAATTGAACAAACCAAGTTTGTGGCGCTAATGATGGACAAAACTTCAGATATAATAAACAAGTAACAACTGTCAACTGTCCTTCGTTATATTGATGTTAACAGCGACATTCAGGAAAGATTTTTGGGGTTTACTGATATGAGCCAAAATCGTAATGCTGCAGTGCTGTTCTAGCACGTAAGTACAACTTTAAAGGACTACAAGTATGAAAAAAAACTCGTAGCACAAAGATATGACGGTGCCGCTGTCTTAGCTGGTCAAGTTAGTGGTTTAAATAAACGAGTTCTGGAACAGTATTGTGTGCGACTTTTGTACATTGTTACAGCCATGTACTGAATTGAACACTACAACAGTCTGCCTGTAATATAAAAGAATGCACAGTATTTCTTCAAACAATGTCGGGACTTGCTGTTTTTTTTTCAAAGTCGTCGAAAGAACAGCTGCACTCAAGCAATTTGTTCAAAAGAAATTGTCTACTGTTGTGCCAACGAGATGGAACTTTGTATCAGGACGTATTAATACCGTGAGTATTATGATTTGTTAGAAGCGTTTTTCGAACACCTTTTGCAAACTCCAAAATGCTGGGACAGTGATACAGTTTTGAAAGGAAAAGGATTTTTGTCTTTCTTGCATAAGTTTGACATGAGATTTCTTGTGATAGTGTTCTCAAAAACTTTCTCATTTACCGATGTTGTATTTGACATTCTTCAAACAAAAAGTCTAGATATAAGGTACTGTGGTAAAAAAAAATTGAAGAGTTGTGCTCAAATATCCAGACTATGAGGGAGGAAGATTTCATGAACATGTACAACAATACTGTTGCACGTGATGTTAATGTGTGTGAAGAGGAACCAACTTCTAAGAGATGTCGCGTGTGTGAAGAGTCGGAAAAATTAAGATACAAACGTCTTTTCAGTGAAGTTCTTGACAACATATTAGTACAGATACGAGAGCGCTTTAAATCTATTGACAATTTTAAGTTTTTTTCCTTATTGGTCTGCGATTTGTTTGAAAATCACAGCAAGAATTTTCCAGACATTGATATAAAGTCCCTAGAGAAAACTTATGGTTCATTCTTTGACGTGGTTCATTTAAAGGTTGAACTGAGTGTCATGTACACATCGTCGGAATTTAAAAACAAAATGATATCAGACTTACTGTTTTTTATGCATAGCAACAAAGGTATGTCTGAGTTATTCAGGCTTCTCAAACTATATAGTTGTGAGTATACCAGCCACAACATCGTCATCAGAACGCTCATTTTCTGCACTTAGGCATGTATATACGTACAGCAGATCAACTCAGGGACAAGAAAGACTATCATCCTTAGCTCTTTTGTCTATTGAGAAATCATTGGTTGAAAAACTTAAGAAGCAACGGCCTACCTTCTATGACAGTGTGATTGACCAGTTTGTAAAGAAAAACCGTAGAGTAGAATTTGTTTATAAGTAGTGAAATAGCATCTGCGCAAAATGTTTTTGCTTGTTATAACAATCCCAAACAAATGAAGAACATTTAAATCTCAAATTATCTTGTCTTGTATATATGTTTTTATTATTTTAATAATAGGTACATCAATCACATGTGACATTATATAATTCAGATTGGTTTTAAAACAGCTGACAGATTTCATTAAAAAGGTTCACCAAACAAAGAGCAAGCCCTATATTTCAGACCAGCATTCGCCACTGCTGTTGAATGTTGGTAAGTCAGGTAACACTACGTAACCTCACATGCATTGTATAATATGCCTATAGTAGTATGCGTATACAAGATAATTGTCCGTAAAATGACCATTAGTAAGTTCTATAGTAGGGTAGCAAGATACAGTTTGTTACAATAAGAATTACTATGTTACAAAACACAAATAAAATTGTTGCTATGGTGAAAATTCTGCATTCATCTCACAGTTTAACTTTTGAATGCAAACATAGTTACCTAACAGTCAACATGAAGTAAGTTGCTATATTGGCAGTAAGTTGCTGTTTTGTCATTACAACAATGTTTAGTTTAGCTACTCTAAGTAATTTGTGCATATATTCGTACATTTGGTAGTTGGTTGAAAAATATAAACCAGAGAAAATAACCATCTACGCACCAACATTTTAGCTTTTCAACACTGTTTAGGTACGAAAAATTTTAAGTTATAATCATTTGTTGTCGAAAGTATTTTGTAATGAAAGTGCAGTGTGTTCCACTGAAGAACAAACAAACACACTTTTTCAGCATTTGGTATGCAGTCCATTGGAATTAACCATTAATTCTTTGAATTGGTTACTCATAACAAAAAAAATTGCTTTGTTCATGTCTGTCTTTAACCTTACACTTTAAGTAATGAAGATTCAGAGTTATTAGTGCTGAATGATACTGTTTGTTTATGGTTGCATTTCCTTTTACATTTGGTCTCCTCGCCGAACATCAGGGTTCAGGTAAACCAGAGACTTATCTTGTTTTTATGTAATAACAGTGCCTGTTAACTCTGGCATGACAACTGACACCTCTATTCTCTAGACATTACAAGTCTAGTTCTTTAGTTCTTTGAAGGCGTTGACATTCATCCCCTTTCTTGTTAACCATGGTACATGGTGTAACATCTTTGTTAAAGTAATCCTAATTTGCTACCGTAGAACATGCCTATTGTTTTTTTTTTATTATAGATCTGATCCTATTGTAAAGTGCATGACAGAAAATTAGTATTTATTTTTAGTAAGATGTTAAAGTATGATAAAGATGTCATTGCTGTTAACCTAAGCCAATTGTAATGTGTGTTTACAGTTTTTTTTAATTAGTAAATTTCCAAAGCAAGACAAAATGCAAATAGCAATTAATGTGCAAATATATTTGAAAGTTTATCCTAGAATTATTGTGGCCATTCACTGGAAAATAGTAAAGTAAAACTTACTTCAGCATCTTACAGAAGCATCAATGCCACATGGGAATTTTAACTTTACCTTTACCGTCCACTCTTTCGAACGTGATTTTGACTATGCCACAGACACTGTAGGGCATTGAAAAATTGAGTTATATCATTGAGTTGGTTACCCACCACCTTAAACCTATTTGTGTATAACAGTGTCCCTTGAAACAAGCTTTGAACTTTTTATTTACTCCATGACTCACATGTCAACTGGTCATGAATAAGAGGCAAGACTATAAAAACACATTTGTGTGCCTCTAGAGAGATGGCTGGCTTTTAGTGGTTGTCAACAAAATTCTGTTGTTTGAGTATGTGTTCCAACCAGGCACTTAACCTCTATTAGCCAGTCAAGAGTTACAACTGGAGGCAACACTGATGCAGTAAGTGGATGAGTTTGTGCTGGTGTCATGGAAATTCATTAATGCTCTCAGTAATATTAAATAACATTATGGTACTTATTGCATCTGTAGAATTCTGTTATAATATTTTTCAACGGAAGTGGAAAAAAATATTGCTATACAGATTAAACCTTTATAAGCAAGGATAAATAATTGTATTAAAGTAATTTCTGATTTCACAATTTTATAAATTGTCAATCAGTGTGTAATTAGATTAAACGAAAGTATAAAACTGACTTTCTCACTAGTCTTTCTGTAGATTCATTATCTTCACCTTCGGAGTCAAGATGATTATGTCATTATATTGTAAACCTGTGATACACTTTCAAATATAAACTGTTTTCTATTTCCTTTAGGCTACTGATTTGTTATTGTAACTCAAATGCTACTGTCATGAAAATTTTTACTAGAGTAGCGGTTATCAAATGTTATTTCGTATAACTTCTGTAAATTTTGACAGCTACTTACATACATTTAATATCAATATTATGTAGTATGCGTCAGAACGCAAGATAAAATTTACTCTATATATTATTGAGTGAAACTCGGGTTCATTTTATAATTTAAAATGTAGATTGACATAGCATAAATATCTACAATACTTAAAAATTAGGAGCTCTTTACTGACGTTACGTGAAACAGAGTACGTATATCTGAGCAACAGGAAATGGTATAGTCATGAATTTATAAATAACATACTGTTACTGAGAAAGAAATCAAAGCATTGTGGTTTATGTAAAAATGTGAGACCGAGGAAGAATAACGTTACATGTAGGAAAATGTTACATGCAGGAATGTTATTTTCATTTTTGCTGTTTAAGTTGTAATGACATTTATCAATAGGAACATACTTTCCATACTGATATACATAATTGTGTGAGCTCTAATTAGAAGATTTTTATTTTAAACATCTTAGCAATGTAATGTGTCTCGATCTGCCTATAAAATTACTGTATTTTAATTATAAACTGTACTTTTTCATAAAAGAAATTCTTGGTTTTCAGTGTTATTTAGTGATTTTGTTATTATGCAGTATGTATGAAACCTTAAAATGCTGTGCATATTACACTTTTTCAGATTGCCGATTAGAGTATCAGAGAACTTTAATTTCTTATTGACAGTTGTTTTCCACAGCATAACTTTTTGCTGTAGGAAATGTTTAATTATAAAATTTGTGAATTTACAAATGAATTTTGTTGGGAAAAGTTTTATTTTGCTGGAAGTACAGTGATTGCTGAGTTATTTATACATGCCATAAGTTTATGTTAGTAGAATTAATGAAACTTAAATGTTGTTGGGGAAATTCAAAGCAAAGACCTACGTCTTCACATATAAGAGTGCATTGAGGTGTATAGATTTCTATACAAAGATACTTTTTGCTTGGGAGATGAATTCAGGTAGAGCCAAATTGGCAGAGAACTGAAAAAGACAGTAGGTACTTATGCTTTTACACTTTTCATATGCCTTTTTTTAAGTTATCCTTCCATTAAAAGTGCAATTTTTTTGACCAAACATTTATCATCTTGTCATACAAAAATTTTACAACACTTGTGGGTCCCTGTGCAGTATTGAAGTAGAAAGCTCATACCAGCATTATACACTACGAGATGCAATAGTTCACAGTGCAGTTGTTGATTGACCTTGTATTTCTTCTGAGTTCTCCTGAGACATTCACACATTAAGGCGGGACATCTGGGACGTAGTGCAAAGACTGTCACAGAGGCACTGTCAAGAGAGTTGAAGGGGAGTAAGGGGAAGTGGAAAACATGTTGTTGGAGCTACCCCCACTACATACTGTCTTGAGCGGCGAGCGGGTGGAGGAGGACGGGCGAGGCAGTTGTTTACCCCCACAAACCGGTCTTCGCAACAGAAAGGATCGAGGGGCTGATCTGCGTGTCTACCCACGCTCCCAGCCATTTTCGCTGCAGGTAAAAATATGCGCAACCCTCTGGTGTAAAGCTGGCTTTCCATTGGTGTGTGTTTGAGCGCACGTGGTGACGTCAGGTACCCGAGGACCCTCCGAGGCGATGCGTGTCTACCCACTAACCAGGCCATTTCCTCTGCAGGTCAAAATATGTCCAATCCTCTGGTGCGAGAAAGCCCACGCAAGGTCAGGGTGGGGGAGCGAATGACGGACAATAGCCTTTCCACTGTGCGTGTATCAGAGCCCCGGCCTGGCAGATTGTAAGGTGCAGGCGACGTGTTCTAGTCAGTTTCCGACATGGATTTTTCACCATAAGATAACATATAATACAAAACATTAACATAAACCAGAATCGTGCATGGTGATTTGTTTTAACATAAATATCGAGGGTTATTTAACATTCACAGCTATACTGGGCCTCGCCGACCACGTGCTTAAAATGTGCTGCAACGTGTTTGTAAATTCGTTTTTTATGAAATCATTCCACATATGCTCAATGTGTCTGTGTAGGAAAAGAAAATACACTCAAAATGATGAATGAAGAGTCATTTCAGAGTATCACGTAGATTAGAAAAATCATTTCGGAGCTCCTCAAAATGGCTAAAACAGCTTTTTCAACCTGCTATATCTGAAAAACTACTCACATGATTCGTGTGAAACTACTCTAGGAGCATGCAATGGACTTTACTTAAAACTTTCAACCAATAAAAAGAAGGTGTCACCATTGAAAGTGTCAGTCAGGCGAGTGTTCTACGATACCACTGCACGCCGTTTCAGTGTCTTGCGGTTAAGGCGAGATCACACCAGAGGAGCTAGTCAACATTGCCATTAGCGTCGTGCCTCTAACAAATACACGGCCAGTAGGCGGACACCTTAAATTATCTTAGGATTTATCAGCATACTTTGACGCATAAGATACTTATTTATAGTTGAATTGAATGCAGTGCGAGTATGTCCAATGTACTGTACGTGAAAATACAATATTGAAACGATCGTTTAATTTTTATAACTGTAGCTATCACTCAGTGGGCATTAAATGTGTAAATTCGGCCAGCACGAGCAAACCATCATTTACATCATGTGAAAATAATATTAACCTAAATGACTGCGGCTTAACACACAGGTACGTAATTTTTTTTCACAGTTTGAAGTAACTAAACAGCATTACATATTTGATGGAATTTTCACGAAGTAGTTTTTAAGTGGTACTTAACAGCACATGCGAATCCACGCGACAATTTAATCAAATTTTTTTTTGTTGGGTAACGTAAAGCATTACCAGGGTTATTACATTATGCAAAGGAAGACAATATAACTAACCAATGTAATTTCTCAATAAGAAACCGTAATTTCAACGAATTTCAACAAAATGCAGAAGTTAATTGGGAACTGACGTGACGTTGACTTCAACAGCAGATTTCTTTTAAAAGAAGTCAACGCAATTTCTTTTTCGTGAAATAATACAATTGGCGCGAATTTGTATATGGCCTGTTTAAATGCCCATTCTTCATTTCTGTTTTGAGCATATTTTACGAACTGATAGTAGTTAAAGTATTTAAAAACACTAGATTACAAAAATTCATTAATTAAGAAATTTTTGCTTTTTTTTCAACACAATTGCGAGGACTTCAACATTAAACATTGTGTGTAATGTAAAGCCATGTCTACTATTTCTTTGAAATGCAGCAGTTTTTTATGCTATACATGTATGTTAAATGAGATGAGGATGGAGCAGTGATGGAATATAATGGGAGTATCCCAAAAAACGTGAAAGGGTAACCAGCAATGTTCACGATGTTTCTCACACCTGAAGAGTTGCAATATAAACTGTTTTGAAATTAATATGTAAAAGTACAGAAACTTAAAATTCCGATAGTTATTGCTTTAATTTTTATAAATTAAAGTTCTCTTTCTATTTTTTTCTGCAGTTTTATTGAAACTAATTTTTATTAGTGCATCACAAAAATATAAAATTTACAGTATAAAATCTCTTTAACAGTTGGTGGAAGTGTTAGCCTGTCGTATAAAAGAGAATGCATGTTAATTGGTTACTGTTTTCAAATAGTAGTTTTTGTGGTAATCGAAATGTTAAAAAAGGATATTTTTAATGGTACTCATAACTGCAATAAATCTTTTTGCTGGAGTATTAATATGTATACCCAAATGTGGACTACAGAGGAAAGATAAATTACTAACTAAAAATAGTTTCACACAACGTAGCACAAATGCTTTATCATTACTCGGTTAAATAAAAACCTTTACCACTCTAAAAAAAATTCACTTCCACACATATTCGCAATAAGATATAACATTACCAATCCAGCCGTTTTTAAAAAGAGAATATGTCTGTTTGCTTCTTAATCTTTAATTTTGGCGTCTACAAGACTAATGGCCCTTACCACGCTTCAAGCCCTTGGAAAATGCATCGCGGAAGTGACGTCACACGTCACACATGCCGCTGTTCAAATTCACAGCACCCTAGAATGTCCCCTTCAGCTAAGGGGACGCGCCACTTACCCTTTTCGTGCCCTACGTTCGAATTCACAAAATGCAGCTTACTTCATGAAGGGAACAAGGGAATAGGGCTTAAGGGGAAGTGATAAAGGGCACATTACACTGAATTCGAACACGGCCTATAACTTCTGTGAAAATGTTTACAGTGTAATAGCTGGTCGATTATATCATCAAACTGTATTCGTATAAAATTTTTAAAATATAAATCCACACAAATTGCAAGTTTTTGAAAGCCTATCAATCTATATGTCCCTACAGCTTTTCTTGCCATGTCGCCTATCATTGTAGGAAGTGCGGGGAGTACCAAGCACATCTTGCCTCCTCAGTGTGACAGCCGTTTCCACTGCCCATCCCTTCCCGCACAGAACCCAGGTAGCCTGGCGGCACGATTGATCTAGACGCACATGCCCCCCTAGGATTGCTTCCAAGGCGATCCTTCCCAGCTTGACTTCAAAACACCAAACAAGGCCTTTCCGCTGCTATATGTACAGCACGCCCCCCAACTGTTACGTCAGGTATGACGTTGCAGAAGGGATGCGTGCCCGAGCACGCACCAGTGGAAAGCCGGCTTAAGAAAGTCAGCGCAAGGTCAGGGTGGGGGAGCGAATAACGGACAATAGCCTTTCCACTGTCCCTGTATCCGAGCCGAGCCCCGGCCTGGTAGATAGAGCAGCGCAGGCGACGTGTCCTAGTCAGTTTCTGACATGGATTTTTAACCATAAGATAACATATACTGTAGGACAAAACATTAACATTAACCAAAATCGGGCATGGTGATTTGTTTTTTGCATAAATATCGAGAATTATTTAATATTCAAAGCT
This sequence comes from Medauroidea extradentata, assembly GCA_003012365.1. Taxonomy (NCBI): domain Eukaryota; kingdom Metazoa; phylum Arthropoda; class Insecta; order Phasmatodea; family Phasmatidae; genus Medauroidea; species Medauroidea extradentata. The sequence continues at coordinate 51,947 of PNEQ01016992.1, read as the reverse complement.
ATACTGAACTTCTCAAGTTTGTAGTGTACTATAGGCTCTAAAGTTAACTAAGGGTTTATCAGCATACTTCAACGCATATATGATTCTTAATTATAGTTGAATTGAGTGCAGTACAAGTGTGTCCAACGTACATGAAAATACAATAATGAAACTATCGTTTCATTATCAAAACAGTAACTATCACTCACCGAGCATTAAATGTGTAAATTCGGCCCGCATGAACAAACTATCATTTACACCACGCAAAAATTAATATTAACCTAAATAAAAGCAACTTAACACACAGAAACTTAATTTTTTTCACAGTTTAAAGTATGTAGTATAACTAAACAGTATTTAATGTTTGATTTAATTTTTAACAAAGTAATTTTTTATGTGGTACTTAACCGCACATGCGAATCCACGCGATGATTTCATCAAGTTTTTTGGGAAATGATAAGCATTACCGGGGTTACTACATTTTGCAAAGGAACACGAAATAACTAACCAATGTAGGTATTTCTCAAGAAGCCGTAAATTCAGCGAATTTCAAGAAATAAAACCAGTTTAAGCTAATTGGGAACTGACATGACATTGACTTCAACGGCATATTTTCTTTTAAAAGAAGTCAACGCAATTTCTTATTTTGTGTAATAATACTATTGGCACACATTTGTATTAGGCCTGTTCAAATGCCCATTTTTGATCTCTGTATTGAGCGTGTTTTAAGACTCGATAGTAATTAAAGTTTTTAAAAACACTACATTAAAAAAATACATTAATTAAGAAATTCTTTCTTTTTTCTTTCCAACACAATTATGAGAACTTTAACATTAAACATTGTGCGTAAAGTAAAGTCACGTCTACTATTTCTTTGAAATATGGCAGTTTTATTATGCTGTGGATGTAGGTGAAGTAAGATGATGATAGAGCAGCAACGGAATATAATGGCCAAAGAAGTGTACGGTAACCAGCAATGTTAACAACATTTCTCACACCTGAAAAGTTGCAATATCAACTATTTTAAAATTAATATGTAAAAATACAAAAATTTTAAATTCCGTTAGTTCTTGCATTTATTTTTATAAACTATAGTTCTCTATATATTTTTTCTGCAGTATTATTGAAACTTATTTTTATAAGTGTATCACAAAAATATTAATTGTACAATAGAAAATCTCTAACACTTTGTGGAAGTGTTAGCCTGTCATAGAAAAGAAAATGTGTATTAATTGGTTACTGTTTTCAAATAGTTTTTGTTGTAATCAAATTTTTAAAAATGTAAATTTTTAGTGGTACTCATAACTGCAATAAAACATTTTGCTCGAGTGTTAAAATGTATACCCAAATATAGACTACAGACAAAAAGTAAATTACTAATTAAAAATAGTTTCACACAACATAGCACAAATGCTTTATCATTGCTCTGTTAAAATTAAAATCTGTACCACCCTAAAAAAATTCACCCTCGCACATAATCACTATTACATATAACGTCTCCATTTCAGCCATTTTTAAAAAGAAAGTATATCTGTTCGCTTATTAATGGTTAACTTTGGCATCTACGAGACTATAACTTCCGCGAAAATGTTTACAGTGTATAGCTGGTCGATTATATCATCAAACTGTCTTCGTATACATTTTTAAAAATATAACTTCACATTATATAGCAAGGTTTTGATAGTCTAGCAATTCAGTGATGGTGAGGGGTGACATGAGGTGAGTAAGGAGTAGCGCCAAAATGCAGGGGGGGAAGATGGGAGATCCAGAGAAAACCTGCTGACCAGTGACATCGTCCGGCATGATTCCCACATGCAGAAATCCGGGGGCCGACCCCGCCAGGGAATCGAACCCGGATTGCCTTGGTGGGAAGCGAATGGTCTGACCATTCGCCTATCGTGGCCCCAGCACATGAAAGAATTGACAGTTATATTTACTGAGACAATTTTTCATCTAGGCACTTAAATGATTTTATCTTTCCATGAGTTTTTGCATTTTCCAGATGTAAGTCTGCTGAAGAAAACTGGCATTTTACGTCTATTATACCACATGGAATAGCTTCCAAAAATTGTAGTTTTTCGTCGGCAAGGAGACCACATGGACTCGTTTTCTCGTCCATATTTGATGGTTTCATTTTGTAGAGATTTCCCGTACAAAATAATTGTCACTAGAGGGTTACATTCTGTTGTTTTGCTGCGTTTGCAAACTGATCCAAAATGCAAAGCAGTGAATAGTTTTCTGCATTCTTACACGCCACCCCACTTTCACTCTCGCATTGTTTCTAAAGTTCTTCTTTGTTCTTCACTCCTTAAAGAATCAAGAAATATTGAGCTTGCTCACACTCTTCAGTGTCTATGTCTTGTCGTGCATTTGGTCCTTGAAACTTATATTTGCCATAGAAACCTAAAAACAACTTCTTTAAGCATTTATTCTGTAATTTACTTGAATGTCTCTTTAGATCTGTACTGTGTTACCTATTCAGATGTTTTTACAGAAAAATCCAGGTCTTCTGTCATGCCGCTGCTTTTTAATGGTGTAGTGTACTGTTCTGCGCTACTGCAGCAGCATTTTTGTTTCCAGCCAGATATATTGTACAGTTAAGAAGAATTATTGTCTGTGTGGTATGTTATTTACTTTTGTATTTTACACCTTTCCATTTCAAGTCTTGAGATAGTATGTGTGGAATTTCATTTTGTAAAATAAAACTGTGTTTTACAGCAAGTATTCTTTTAATTGCAACCAAGTCTCTGGTGTCTTTGTTATTTTTGTGAACATCATAAGCATTGCAATAAATAAAATAAAACCACTCATCGTTGAGCACCTTGATATTTATTGTTGACGTAATGTGTTAATTTTTCGTAATAGCAGTTTGATCTGAATAAAAATGCAACACGAGCACCTTACTTGCACACAGAGATTTATAACATTTCTGCCAATTAAACCACTGACAAATTAATGGAGCTGTAATTCCCAAATGCAAAAATTATCGTAATCTTGGAATTGTTTTTGATCAAAATCTCTCTTGGAAAAATCATTTCTTCTATCTCTTTCAATATGACTACTACAAACTTAAGCACCTTAATAAATTTAAACAAATTCTTCCACCTTCTCTGAAACTCAAGCTTTGTGTAGTATTGTTTTAGCCTCCTTTGACTACTTCTCTGGCATTTTCTGTAGCACAGACAACTTTTTGCAATACAGGGTCCAAAAACTTCAGAATGCATGCGTAAGGTAAGTTTATTTTCTAAAACGAAGGGACCACATCACAGAACCATTAATTAAAACCGGCTGGCTGAAAATGGAAATCAGACGACAGTTCAACTTTACTACCAAACAACTCAAATCAATTATCCACAATAACACTCCAAAATTCTTAACATCTCAACTACTACAGCTAAACTCTATATCCATCTGTACAACACCAGACATAAAATGAACTCCCAAATACCATGTCACAACAGTACAGTATTTAAGCGATCATTCATCTACATGGCCAGTCGTGTCTGGAACGAGTTACCCACCAACTTAAAAAAACTGGATCATTAAGTGTATTTGAGAAAAAAATACAAAGTGCTCCTACTGACAGGTCAAAACCAAAACTAAACAAAAAAATCAAAAAGGAATAAAACAGTTATATAAAAATTACAGGATACTAATTCAGCATATGTAAAATTTCTCACTATTTGTAAACGCTTCAATTTTTTTTTTGTGAAACAGACCTAGTTTAATTTTCTTTATTAATAACTTCTGTAATTTAGAATGTAAATTTTTTTATGTATCTTATTGTTTGTTCTAATAATTGTGTTTTTATGACTGAATGTAGTCTAAAATATGCACGACAAATTGTAAAACGGCTGTGGTACTGAATTTTGCTCGTATTAAATTACATAAGTAAACATGCAGTATTTCTTAAATGTAATTTTTATTCTGAGTAATATAATTGGTGGGAGACATTAAGTTACATATTTATTAATTGTATGACAATATTGTGTAGAATATAATGTTGTCACTGTCATGACGAACGAAATAACGTGTCTCATTAGTGCCTCTGCATTGTTTTTATTAATAATTTTGTATTTGTGACGACCAATATGACTTGTCATAGCAGTACAAACTTTGCTGCTGGCTAGATTTCTTTATTTTCCATGAGCTGCTACAGGTAGAACTAACAAGGGCAAGGTTGCCCACCGAAGGATATTGGGGTATTTATTAGACTCTTTTTCACTATACACAGAATACCAACCACTTGGAGTTCGAACGAAATTGTGAAAGACTGATTGGACTGAATGCCTTGACTCAATGTTACAATTAATGTCGCATCGAAAAAGAGCCATAGTATTGTTGTTGGCAAACTGTGATCGAACTTTTATTGAAATATAACCAACTTGCCTTCGGGACACCATTGCTTAGCCGGTTGCTTAGACGATTGAGTTAACCAGACTGAAAGATTCTGAGATGATTGAAGAAAATACACAATTTGCCTGAGAAATGAAATTAGTTTTAGAGCAGAGAAAGATGTTTTCAGCTATTTCCGTTGCTGTATGCAGAAACTTCTGTTACATATGTTGTAGGCCTTGTGATTAATTACCCTAGCCTCTTTCAAAATTGTGAAAATTATCTGCAAAGTTGTAAAATGGTTTTTTTATTTTGGTTTTTTACATTCAATGGCAACATTGAAAAAACCATAGGAGAGAATAAATGTGTTCATCAAATGTTAAAAAATGCCACAGTAAGCTTTGTCTGCACATAGTTTGTAGGTTTCTTTGCGTATGTTGTGTCGCAAAATTTGCCAGCCACAAACACTTCACACTTCACAAAAATGGCATTACTACTATTCTAAGGATAGAAGCATAGGTGAATGACCATTAATATATGTATATTGCTATACTTCTGCCTACTAGGTATATTCGGACTGCCAGATAAAAACTGAAAACCATAACATAAGTTAGGATGATTGACGAAACACTTGAATCATGATTTCCTTCGGGTGATTCCGAGGGACGGGAAGAACGCGAACTTAACTTACGCACCAATTTAGTCGGGTGCTGCTTTGTGGCTCGACCCAAGGAGGGGAAAGCGCTCGCCGGAGGTGGGAGAGCACCTTTTCGGTGCACTCTCTCACTGCAAAGCTTGGAACTAAATAACAAATTCCGTACTCGTTTGCATGAAAACTGTTCCGTAAACACATACAAACAAATATATATTTGAAGAAGTTATACAAAACTCAATAGAGATACTAATAGAAAAATATAATTTTCTCAAATTGAAAAGTTGACGAATTTGAGATTTTTTAAAAGTATTTTTAAAAGTACTACGTTGAAAATTAATTAGTTTCTTTATTTACAACAACATTGTCGTTGGCACAGAAAAGTTTGGTTTTGGTCTGATGTCTCAGCTTTGAGCCATCAGTCATGAAAGTAGTATGATTTTCCCATGTAAAATATGTAGTGATGTCTCACCTTAAGGATGTTCAAGTGTGAAATCCATATTTTATAAATTTGTATGAAATAATGTTAGTTTCGTATACTTTACTAGTGACTACATTTTCCTGTTACAGAAAATTTTTAATATGAATAGTATTTGCATATCAAAGTCAACATTTGCATGATAATGGTAGCGTACACCCCACTAAAACAAACAGACTTACTAAAATGAAAATACTTTACACTGAAATTAAATGTCAGGGTCTACATGCTTAAAGATAAGAAAACATACAACAACATATTTTTGTAGTTTGAAAAAAATTGCTGGAAATAAATTCAGTTCTAATACCAAATATAAAGCAAAAATTTGGATTTTCAGTATAGTTGTTGCTCTAAAGGTACATCTTTGGAACACTAAAAAAATAAAAACCATTTTATTGCATTACAATATTTTGTTTTCAGCAATAGCTCATTCCACCTGATTACAGGGATACCTAGTTTATGTCTAATTGAACTGTCAATCCGTTGTGTTGTACCGGTATATTGGCAGTTACAAGTGCACATTTCCTTCTATAATGCAACGAGATCCAATGCTGAGGTGTCAAGTTGTGTGATAATAGCTAATAGCGTGATCCTATGTTTTCTATGCCCGTTGGCGACTGTATCGAATATCTGAGGTTGGCTCATTATATACATACTCGACTCTGTCTTACATCTGGAGTGTTAGTGAGACATGTAGGGCCTATTTCTCACATGAAATTATTAAAAGTGATGTTGCTAATGTGATAACGTTAATAAGCACTTGAAGGAGGGTGTTGCCTACCTCTCATTCACTATCTGATTTAATTCATTGTCAAATTTTCTCACATATTATTATGAAACAAAATTTAGAATATGTATTATTTTTGTAAATTGTTTTCAAAATTAATTTTAGTAGAATTGATTAGCAAGGCATTAATTCTTAAATCTGTCATGGCAATTATTGTAAAACTTATTTCGTAAAATTATTTAAAAGTTGTAAGTTTAGGTACTGTGGTTAAGTAGTAGACAAGGCAATTCTGCTTTAACTTTGCCACATGTAAAAATAGGTAGTTTGAAATGAATAAATTAAAGTACTTGGAGATAACTACATGTTGCGTGTTGGCTGGGCAGCAGGCATGTTGCATCATGCTAGGTGGATAGCTCTGTGAGTCAACCAGTGATGTCATGGGTTTTCGCAGCTATGCCGCAACTCCCGAGAGACATCACTGGGATTCCCCGATGACGCCAATGCGTATACGCGACTACCAACAGTCACGAGTGAGGTGGTGTCTATTTTTAGACCACAGGTCACCATGTTTCATCAGCCATTGATGTCACTGTAGGGGCCGTATAAAAGCCTCATAAGTCAGTCTTGTGGAGTCGGGAAGTGACAGTCGTGGAGAGTCAGGAAGTCTTAATCTGGAAGTGATAGTCTTGTAGTGAGTCGTGAAGATGAAGTCAAACCAAGAGTGGTGTGAGGCAGTGCCCTTAGGGGCGGTGTTGCCACTGGGGTGAGAGAGATGGACATTGTGAGAAGTGACGGGCCGAGAGGAGACACTGCGCAGAGATGAGGACCCAGCGCCTTGGGGGCGGAATCACGACGGCGTCGAGGCTGATGTAACATCGGCGGAGCTGACGAGGTGTGGCGTCTCAAGGATGGCAACATGGCAGCGTGGTCGGTGTCGAGTCTGAGTGACATCAGCACCCTACAGAAGGGACACACAACACTCAGGTGTTGTGTCGGCGCGACTGAGCTGACAAGGTGTTGCGTCTCAAGGATGGTAACACGGCAGCGGTGGTTGGTGTCGAGGCTGTGTGACGCCAGCGGGCTGCAGGAAGGACGAACAACACTTGTGGTGATGTGTTGGAGTGCTGCAGAAGTGGTGAGCTGTGGAGAACAACACTGACGGTGTCGAGGAGGGCAGTAACTGGCTACTTGAGGAGATTGTCTACCTGGAGATTCAAGAGAACGAGTATTACGAGAGTTCGCTATTGGTCCTGCTCGAAGGAGGTGCTAAGAAGTTAATTAACATTCTGTGGAACAGTACTAATTGTGTGCATAACTACCTAATTGTGTTGTGAGAGTTATAGTTGATTACTGTTTTGTGTATTTCGTAGCTCTGTGAGCTATTAAATTCATACTTTATTTAACTCTTTTATTTATAATTATAAGACCTCTATCCCAAAAGAACTCATGGGAATTGCCCACATGAAAAGTTTGTGCTCCAAACTTGTAACATACAGTTACCTTTTTGGAAACACTATTTTCAAAACCTAACACATCCGAGTTCTGATAAATTACTGAACTTGCTCAACCGGTTATCTTAACAGTTTAAAATACGTACAGCAGGCAAAACTTAGACCAGTGATACCTCTATGTATGTGTTTGTGTGTACACACATATGCACATGCACACATCTGGCTGCAATCAGTGTCTGGCTTAATTTTAGGAGTTTCGTGATCCCACAATCACAGTAGTGGGCTTGGTCAATCAGGCATCAGTTTCAGAACTTCACCAAACAAGACATAAGAGTGTTGTGACTTTCCAGTATATCTTCAACTCTTTCCAAGACCCTTATTTTGCTCACATGTCTGAAGATTTCATGTCAGGAAACTTTAATCTTCGTGCAACAAGGCATAACTTACTGGAAACATAGTTATACACAACTTTAAATGAATACCAAATACATACTTAAACCATCAAACAAAAAACTTCCAAAGTAAAAAAAAAAAAAAAACTAAACCAAGTAATCTACTTATGTACCTAGAGAGGTGTAACACAACAAAACATGTTTATGCTCTATACTCATCTGAAGTATGTTTAGATTCATACATTGGCACGATGGGTGAACATGGAATAGTTTGGTTAAAAATACTTGTATTTCCCAACACACTGAATTGCATGTGAAGAATGTCACAGTATTGCACAGTGAGAGCCAAGCAAATTGAGAGGATGGTTGTTGCTTGTACAGAGCTCACGAGCAGTATGGCTACTGCCAAGCTGGAACTAGCGGTGTTCTGCTGAATGACACAGCAGTCATTGGCACACCGGGCCCGTACACCTGGCGAGGGACGGTGTACGTCATCAGTGTCTCTGATGACTTCCTCAACCGAGATAAGACTAGTTACTATGGTCCTCATAAAGAATCAGACTCCCCTGTCGACAAGTACAGTTACTTGGGTAAGTAGCTTGTGTATTATGATCTTCGCTAACAAGCATTTATGTCCCTCTATCTGGCTCACTATTTTGTACATTTAGTTCTAGTTGTCACCAAGCACATGGTCTTTATTGAAGTGTGTTCAAGTAGGGAAAAATCATAATTTTATGTATGTATGAAATAGTGTTAGTTTTGTAGACGTTACTTGGGAGTACATTGTCCCATTATGAAAAAAATTTATTTCAGCTAGTTTTCCCATAATGGCATTTTAAAGTCAAAATTAGTTTGTTTTTCGTTCATATCCACAGTGTAAATCAATGAACATAATGAAATAAAAATACGTATTCACATTGAAACTACATGTCATGTGCTACTGCTTGGTATATATAAAAATCCAATAGAAAGTATTTTTACATTTAAAGAAGAACATACTGAAATTTCGAATTTTTTGCTACTTTTCGCAATTTATTTTGCTAACTGTTTGTCATGTTTTCAAGCTTGTATTTTAAGTCTCCATGAATCAGCTGCTAGCTCCCATAACAGGTGATGAAAGGTGTACCATGTGCACGGCCGTAGAAGAACAGGTCTGGGCGCATGTGTTTCCCAATTATATTCACTGTGTTTGAAACAAGTGACTGCATTGAGTTTGAGAGTTTAATATTTTCCCGTGCATCTGATGTTTTCAAGTAGACATTTACCACATGTGTTAATTTTCTTGGATGTCTTGTTGTGCTGTTAATAACACGCTGTACCAGAAGTGGTGTTGTACTGTTAAGAACATTCTTTCTCCGTGGCTGAGTAAAAAGTACATTACATGTTTGTGTGAAAATACTCTCTCCCTTCCATGAGATTCACATATGTGAAGACCTGAATTGGTTAATTGATTTTTGCAACATTTTCCTCACATACAGTTTGCCTGGTTTCCATCTTTGTCATGTACTAGCTTTGTAATCTATGTTTACTTGCCTCTTTCTAAATTATAACTCTGATCTTGTTGAATTATTCTTCTCTCTTAACTTTTGCATGTTTGTGTAGTTTCTGGTGTTCATTTACTCTTTAAAATGCTATTTTCTAATTGAAGGAATTCTGTTTTGTTCTGTACATTTAAATAGTACTTGAGTCCTGCTTTTACAAAAAATGGTATGAATTTCAGGTATACATTCTCATGGACTATCAAAATATTGTGAAAATTGATCAAAATATAAAAAATATCTCAGACAAAAATGAAAAAATTAGCTTTGGTTATCAATAAAAATTAGGTACTTTGCAAGGAAAAAAAAATTTAATTTTTTTTGTTAAAAGAACGAGTCCAAAATTGGCAGCCATTAATTTTACAAATGTGATTCATGGAACTGTGATAGGTCTTGCCTATTTATTTAAAATTTTTTGTGCAGCTTTGCAAAGTGGTGTGTGGTGATGCTCGCAGGCATGTCGGTGACAGCTGGCAAGTTCCTGGGGAACACTCTGTCTTATGCAGCCGGTGCGCCTCGCTCCAATGGGACTGGCCAAGTGGTCATATTTGTCCATCAGCCACCCAACAACCCGATGAAGGTGCAGCTCATCCTCAGTGGGGAGCAGTTTGCCTCTAGTTTTGGTTATGAAATAACCAATGCTGATGTCAATGGAGACAAGTAATTTTTTTCCTGATATTGTTGTTAAGCTAACTTGTTGAAAATTTTGTGAAAATAGTGTGTTTAGAATACCTGAACATGTTTAAGGTAATGTATACATGTGACTCATCTGTCTTGTGTATAATGTGTTTGTAAGACAGTCGTGATTATAGCGCTACCAGTGGAGGTTAAGAGTGAGAATATGTCACCATCTTGAAGTTTTATATATTGTGTTGTAACTTATATTTTGGGTAAATTTATGGAACTTTGACCTAAATGCAGACTAGAATACATATTGGTAGAATTTTAGGCAGTATACATCTTTGTTTGCAATTACCATTTTAAGATATTTAATTGCAGTTTGAAAATTCTTATGACTTTCTTAACTGCAATTAGATCTCTAATAACAATAACAGATAAGAAATATGTATGATGTCTAAAATTCTATCATTGTGTATTCTATTCTGCAGTTAGGTTAAAGTTCCATAAATTTACCCAAAAGGAAGGTTACGACACAAAATACAAAAATTCAAGATGTCAACGTTTACTCTCACTAAAGAAGGTAGACAGAGGGATACTATCCCTACCATACAAGAGAGGGGAGCAGGAATAGATCTAGGCTTTCATTCGCCTGGGGCAAGAATTATGATATGCACCCTATCCTCTTTCCATTCATTCCTAAGGGCCGGTTTCACCACTATTTCATTTAACTCGGTTTAACTAAGTGAAGTTAAAATTTTAACTTCATATTTAACTGCGTTTAAGAACTTTTCATTTCACCATGCAAATAATTCAGTTAACTAACTGGGTTTAGTTAAACAAAATTAAGTGCTTAACTTTTGCAGAATTGTATATATCAACAAGGTGGTGGCCAAGATTCAGCTACTAATCTATGAGTTTTTGACTAATTTTCTTTGGGTTTTCTGTGCTTGTCTAAAGATTTCTAACCGTAAGTAAATGCGGAGCATGTTGAGTAAGTTGAGGTTATATCGGACGCATTCGTAATGTGTATTTAATAGGTTGTTATGTGTAAAACAAATTGAGAGAGTAGGCATCCTTTTATATTTAAGTCGTTTATACCAAGGTATTGAAGCCAACCAGATATTAGGGCCAGTAGACAGCCTACAGGCTTGCATTTTGAGACTACATTACATTGGTTTACACAAGATTTAAATGACGGATTAATACTGGTAGGAACCTATTGCTGGCTCTGCTGCTATTGTGTCAATGCTAACATTTCATTTTATTACAAGGCTACGACAAAGAAACTTGACATTTTAGTGAAAATAATCTTACTTATCTTATGATGGAAACACAATATGTTGTAGTGTTGGGTTTAGAACACTATGTGATAACCTTTTAGATAGGCAAAAATGCATCACAAAATAAAGATTTTTAAAATCCTCAAAAATGTTTCAGTTTCCACGAATCCATCGTGGTCGCCTTCAAATATGACCATTTAAAATCCTGCTCATCAAGTATCAAATTAAACTTCCACACTGCCATTCAAAAAACCTCAGTTGTAAAGGTCTCAATTAGAATTAAGTTACATTTTTCAAGACTTGTCGCATACGGCCCTATAACCTCAAAAACTACACACGTGTTCATTTCACGCTGCCATTTTGTTACACATAAAACGAGTTTAAGAAGTTAAACGGCCAAGAATGGGTGTTTAAGTTTTAACTTAAAGGATAATCTCAGTTAACTCAACTTTTAACTCGGTTTATCATGTTAAACGAGTGTGGTGAAACCGGCCCTAAGTAAACATCTTTGCAACACCAGTGCCTACTCTAACCCGGTGCCCAGGGCAGGCTACATCCCTCTTCCTAGAACTGCTCCTGGAAGGAAGGGACGATATAGATATTTGTCCCCACCCTTGACATCTAGATTCAATAATATAGTAGTCAATTTTCTTTCAAACTAAGGCAATGAAAATATTAAAATGAATAAGATAGGCATAAATGGATTTTATTTTCAACTAAAGACAATATGTTGGTTCTTACAAGACATTCAACTGGAATGCTGAAATGTTGTCTAGGCAGGTCAGTGTTCTTGGATTCCCCAAACCTTTTGAATACCAGTGAAAAAGTCAGCCACATTTCTTAGTTCGCACATTGCAGCTGCTCTTCGAGGGTATATATAGTTTCAGTCAGAATGTATTTGCTTTTTTTTTTTAATTAATTCTTATTTCTGCAAACAATATTACTATATCCCAGGAAACACTGTGTGAAAGTAAACATAGTTTGTGTTAGAATTTAAGCCTTTCTCTATGTTTATATTTTATTTTGTGTCAAATAAAGATGGTACTTTCCCTTCAAGGGTATAATTTTGTACAGGGTGCATGTGCATATTTAAATAATGATTTTTATGCACAATATTCTGATTTCTGATTTAAAAGCTAGTATATATGCAATGCAGTAGTCGCTTGATAAATGTTACATGTTGCTTGCATTGTGAGCTTAATTTTTCAATATATAAGGAGGTTGAACGTGCCCTATTAGGGTGCAATTTTTTTTCTTTTTGAAATACAGTACAGCTATCTGTTAACATAAATTTATATTTCACTAAAAATAAGTAGTTTTTGCACCCAGAGGTGACTAAATACACATTTCATGAGAAAAATGTTAAATTTAGTTTTGTAACAGACAGGGGGTAGTGGTTCAGATTAGGTTAAAAATTTCCGGAATGTCTATTACAAAATTTCTTTCTCTGTCCCAATTGTCGTGACCCTTTTCCTAGAAGGGTTGGAATGGTGAGGCTCTACTGTATGTCAATGTAGGTAGAAAAATTAATATCGGTAATTAAATTTGATAACATATAACTAACAAAATAAATGTTTGAATAATATTTTTGTTTGATATTTAGTTGCATTAAACTGTAAAATATACGTAAACCATTACTGAGAGGCTGTATTTACACAGTAATGTGGTTTTATTTTTATTGGGATTTACATCTCTTAGAGAGTGAAATAATTAGATATGGTTACACATATCTTTACACAAGGACACAAACTAGGAAACTAGTACTTGATGGCCTTTGTTGAAGAATTATTCCAGCATTCACCTTTGGTGAATTCAGTAAACCAAAATCAGGGTGGTCGGAGCAGGGCATCTAACCCTAGTCCTCTCAACTGTGATTCCAACATGTTACCTTCACGCCAACTTACTAGGTTCATAATATGATCATACAACAGCAAGAAATTTTAGTTTGTCCTCTGCAACATGTTGCACATTGAAAAAAAAAAAAAAGTTGTGATTCAAAGCATCTAATAAAGCCCACACCCCTTTCCATCCTTACACTGCAAGAAAACCTTCTGCCACCCTTGAGCACCTGGCACAGTTATTTCTTATGTGAAAATGTCCTATAAAATTTTGCTATGATTTATGTTTGTATGTGAAATGTTTATTGCAATCAGGAAACTTGGTAAATGATCCAATGCATATGCTGTGGACGAAAATTGGGATAATTATGTTAGTATTTCCATATGTTGATATGAAATGGGTTGATCATGCTCACAATTTCCGGTTACATTTATTGTAAGAATTTTGCTTTGGGTCTTCTATTTTACCAGATGGTACAAAAAAGACTCCAGTAGTGAAATAATGACACACTAGTGCTTGAATCAGGACTGCTGTAAAAAAACTCACTATTTATCACTGACACACCTAGTGTATCTCACATGTGACTACTCTGCTTGATTTGGTACCAACCAGACTAGGGCTGCAGTCAGGGGTGGCAGGTATGCTGTCCTTGTGGCAAGACTTTTTTTTAACTTTGAGATTGCATAATTTTGAAGAAAATTATATTAACATAGTATTAATTAGTTTACATAGCATATGTCAGTGATTGCATGTTTATAGCTAAAACCACACAGTTGAGCACCTAGTTATTATGTGTACTAAATCAGTGAGTAATCTGAATAAAGTTTACAAAAGTTTAAGGCATTTGTGTTGAACATAAAAAGTAATACAGTATATGTGCCCAGATCTCAGGCAGTGACAACATGGATCAGAAAAGGCCAGGAGGAAATTGGAGCTTCTTGAGCTACCTGTGAGACATGTCTTTCACAGAGAGAACATAATACGAGCGTCCTAATTCCATGTTAAAAATATAGAACCTTATTTTTGCTGCAAACACACGAAGTAGGCTTATCTATGAGTACAGTTCACACTTCCCTAATACCGTCAGAACATGCAATTTAGTACAACTTTAATTTTTTATTCATTATAAGTTGACAATAATAAAATTTTTGTTATTACATTCAACTTTTCAGTAGCCTATCCTAAATAAAGCTATTTGTTGATGACATGTATTATTATGTATGCATACAGGCATTTTTATTTCTTTGTAACACTTATTTCTCATTGCATAACTTGCCCAACGGAAGAGAGAAACTTAGCCAATCTTTGGTAAGGACTGGTTTTCTGTGGTGTTTTTCCAGTTAAGGTAATTGAGGTTAAGATTGGCAGGACTGTGAGCAGTGTTTTGTTTTCCTTGAATCAGTGGAAAACGGGAATGGAATGATTGCGGTTGTAAAGCAAGTTCTATAGAGTAAGCAGTTAATGTAAATTGGAATTAAATGGCAGATAGTAAATGAATTGATGTGTACATTACTTCTATATTGTTACGACATTTTCCCTATCTCAAATTCTCAATTGCGAGAGCCTGGTCTGTCACCTAGCCAGCCAGCCTTACGAATGAATGAAATGGGATGGGGTTGAAGCAGCACATAATACTGTGGCAAGGTAAATTGAAGGACACTATAAATGCTACAGACCAGTGGTGATGTCGTAACACAGTTTGTGTGCATTGCACTTAATCTTTACTCTGATGTTTGTGGGAAGAGTGGTGGCTAAAGTGAGCTGGGATTGGAGGTGACAGGGGGTCTTTTGCATAATGTGTCACCTCTACTATTGAAGTCTTGTACATGTGAATGCTCACATTTAAAAATTGGGAAGTTGACTTAGTGCTCTGCAGTAGAATGCAAGTAGTATGGTCACGGCACCGTTCTGTTAAAGTTGGCATGAAAATCTTTAGTATGTACCTTTTTTAGAGAAACAATTAATTTGGCCCCTTTTACGTAGCACTCTAGATGTTACCAATGCTGGTGCTCATATACTGCAGCCAATGTTGTGAAATATCTGTATTTACAACTATCAGCATAGCTGTAGAAAGTTGTTTTCTTACTGCTGTTGATGTATGTGCAGACTACCAGACCTGATAGTTGGTGCCCCATTTTACTTCAGCCAGGACCGAGGAGGAGCGGTGTACATCTACATGAACAATCCGGAACATTGTCTCAACTGTAGTAAGCCTGTCAAACTCACAGGGAAACTGGAGTCCAGGTAATGACTGTCTCTGTAACAAATAACAAGTTGTGTAATAACTCTTAGAACAGCATATTGTTATTAATTGCTACTTACTTTCCTGATATGGATATCCGAGTACTGAAGCCACCAGGAATTCATATTTGGATTAGCAACATTGTGACGTGCACTGGCACGTAGCACTTACTTGGCCTCTTATCATACAGTAATGTCAATTTTTTTTGTCTTAATTAATATTTTTTTTCTCTGTTGTTTATAACAAATTAAGTAGGCCAACTTAACCAGGTATAAGGATGTATACTGCGGGATCCAACATATTAATTGGGGATGCTAATAGAGAAATTACCATTAAAAGTCTATTCAGAATTTTAAATTTAACTTTAAAGCAAGAGAAAAGTATTTAATTTTACGTGTCAATTTTATCGGATTCATGCGGTGTTTGGACTCATTTTGAAGCTAATTTAATTTCAGGCAATTTTTCTAAGTAAACTTTTCTTATATTTTGCTTTGTTTGGATTTTTTTTAAATTTCAAGTAGCCTCTTAGCTTGCTTCTCCTGGAATAGGATTTATTTGGCAGGCTGGTCAAAGTTCTCTTGCTTGGAAGCACGTACAGAGAAGTGCTGGCTTTTAAAATTTCAAATAAGCTCTGAGCTAGCCTGTGCTTGGATGGATTTATCTGGCAGGCAGGTCAGAGTTCACTCTCTTGGAGGCACGTACAGGGACGTGCTGGAATGTGGTAGCTCTGCAGGGCGTTTCTCGATCGACGTGGGTGGTAGTGTCGTCTGCAACTACACTAAAAAAGTGGTGATCCGCGACGGATTGATGTCGTTGCACATCCCCAATTAATATACTAATGAATATTTAGCTGGTATTAAAGAATAAAATGCTTTGTAAATTTATCAGTATCTATGTTACATACAATTTTTAGGTTATAAACGTCAATTAACCAGCTTTTTAGGCAAGTTGGATCTTGATGTATCCCTCCGCTGCTCGGCCGAGCAAGTCCGGGTGTCCGCCCAGGAAAGTCAGTTGTGATCCATCGGAGCTAGGGAACTGTCGCCGGGAGATGGCCGGTTGAGTGTTTTGTTTAATTGGGGCGTGATGGCGGCAGGAAGAGGGCGTGTTAGACGTGGTAGAGGGGCGGTGAAGCTTAGAGGGCGTATCCGCGAGTAAAGTGGGCTGTGTTGCCATCACTAAATTTCTCTAATATGTATTTCTTTTGCGGTGTTTGTTAAGAGTAGTACTCAAGTAAGTAGGTGCAAGAAATAGTTGCACATGTGAGTATAGCTGTTTAAGACACCGTTAGTGATACCCCGTAGTTTAGGTCGTTTTCCTTTGTGGAGCAAACTGAGGCAGATCACAACCGATAATAAACTTGGACGAACACTCATGACTTAGTGAATTCCGCCACTGGTGTTACCTATTCACGTTCACACCGTAAGACATAAAATCACGGGAAAGAATTGTTGTACGTTACTGTGCCATGTACGTCTGGTGAACTATTTTTAAAAGAAACTGAAAGTTATTAAAAAAAATTTGCTTATTTTTTTCTTCTATGTAGACTCCTTAGGTAAACTCCTCAGGTTATCCAGGCAAATAAATAACAAACAGAGAAAAGTCTAATTTGATAAGTCGTCGCCGGCAGCAAGGATTAACATAACCTATAACGTCATACATATATACAGCACCACCACATTCTACCGCCGCAAACAGGGACTCAATACCAAACATCTTCACCTTATACATATACAGCCAAGCAGCAACAGAGGAGAGGACCCGTCACCTTCTGTCGCGCCGAACAACTACATCGTAACTTCCAACATCTATATAAACAAACAACAGACGTAGACACGCAGCCCCATTACAACATGAAGACAACAACTCTTCTACAACGTCCTCACTTTCCTGAAACTACTGTTCTTTTTCTGCAACTAAACTAGAATTTTTTTTAGTCAATTCTAAGGAACAAAAACAGTAGCATGTTAGAGATTACTTGTATAAACGTAAAATACTCTATACGTCAGTACACTAGATGCTGAACTTGCTTATTGTCTTTGAATCATTCTGTGTGCACCCATTGGGCTTTAAACTATGATGACGTAATTTTTATTGCAGCAAAATCAGTAATGAAAAATTTGTATGCATTTCATAATTGTCAGTGAGTATGTTTTAGAATAAGGTAATGTAATTTAATCACTTCTGGCTGTTTTTAAGGATCCCAATATAATTTTTGTAAAATTCAGTGTGCTCTGAAGGATTTATGTACACTTACTTTTTTACAGTGATGTGTGGTAATGGAAAATAGCAGGTCATCAAGCCCAGGAACATAGTCCCAACTCTTAGGTTTTAGTGTGTACGAGAGTGTGTTGTGCATGCATTTTACTTTATGACGTTATTGTAATATACATATTTGTGTTATGTTTTTCCAAGGTTTGGGTTCGCCATTGCCAATTTAGGTGATCTCAACAAAGATGGCTTTGACGATATAGCGATTGGCGCACCATATGAGGCTGAAGGAGTCGTGTATATTTATTTGGGGTCTAGTAATGGACTTCTCACTACACCTTCACAGGTAATTCTAAAGCATTAATTGAACAAACGTGTATGGTTTCTCATTTAAGCTGATCTTGAATGAAAGGATTTTTGGTTGATAATGTACTGTATTGCGTTCAAAATTTGTGTTCTCTTTCCGGTATTTGCTTTGTGAAGCTGTTGTATTTTGTATGTTGTGTTCTAGTCGTTAAAATTGTCTTATTGGCAAATTGAGATATAAGTTTCGAGAACATAAGTAGTAGTGATAAGGTTGCCAACTTGAACAAATTGACATATTAGAGTGTATTGGTATCTCTTATGATCATTCAAAATCTCTATTTAATTACAATCATGAACCTCCCCACACCAACACCTAGCACACAGCCTTTGCTTACATTTTCTCTTACCAAACCACAGCTCCACAACCAAACAATGAATCAGTGGCGGTGCGTAAGGCCGTGCTCTCGTGCTGTAGCACTGAGTAAACTTTTACAAAGTTATTGTGTACTTAATTTTATTAAATTTCAGGTAATGTGACATAATTTATACTTCTAACCTTTCTTTATAATAGATGGACTGCTTTGCGCTAAGTTTTATAGGCGGACGGAGTTTTCTCAAGTAATTTTGCTCGTGTAAGCCGCCCTTTTCTATGGTGTAAACCTGGCTCGGTGCTCCCACGGACTAGCGCACGGTTGTCACTCCTCTTTCCTACCCCCTGTTCAAGCCAGTGGCTTAGAGAGACGCGGGAACCTCGCCTTTATCAACACCTGCTCCGTGCAATGAGCAGAGTAGCCCTGCTATCTACTGCGCAAGCGCACGACAGTTACGTCAGCACGTGGACAATGATGGCCGCTCGCGTCGCGCACGTGTTCGTACACTGCAGACTAGTAAACAAAGTAATTTTCGGTGTCGCGTGGAAGTGTAGCTGACTTAGAATAACTTTTACGAATAATACGTTACTATCTGATGAAGGCAAAATTCTTGAAAAATCTTCACATTTGCTTCTTTCAAAAAGTTTGACCATTTCACTTCAGTAAAAGATGTATTTAACTTCACACTTAACATTTGAGTCACCAAACACTTCTTCAAAAATATCACCACAATCAAGGATGATAACAAAGCCAGTAGGGTCATCTCAGGCTAAGTTTTCACCTCCTTCCTTTTGGGTTCACTTTCTCTTACCACCCTCTTTCCCCTGGAACAATTTGTTTCTTTCATTTTGGTCAACATACTTATTATGTCCTACTTTTGCTAACACACTTCTGAACCACATCAACTTCAACCTAAAAAAGGAATGCAATCAGCAGCCTAAAAAATCATCAGGGAATCATGATTTTGCCAGCAGATAAGAGATCCACTGCAGTTATCTTAAGTAAGTCGCAACTATACCTTGGAAACAGAAAAATATCCAAATTACCCTTCCACTTACCGACTCCTTCAAGAACATTCTGCTCCCAAATTCTGCGAACAAAATCAACTGAATCCTGATCTCTAATGGCCCTCTCCAAAGTCTTTTGCCTAAATCCTTTTTTCTGCAGCTGCTAGCTTCAGAAATGTCTGCCACCTATTCTTCACCTACTTCCCAAGATTCACAAGCAGTAACGGCCATCCCCAGGAGTCTATTTCATCAGAATGTGTAGTAAGCTGTACTGAAAGAATCTTGGCAATTGTAGATGCCCATGGGTACAACTGCTCCCATCATACGATAGGGTTGCTGTGCACGTTATAGAATGCATAAAGAATCTGGACAACATTCTACAAGATGTCTAGCAAATTAAAGGCACAGCCATGGTTGCCCACATTGCCTGTTTCTATTTTAAATTTCAACAAATATTTTTATGTAAACAATAAACATAATTATACTTTTGGGTCCATTATGTAGAAGACATCTTCAACGGAGAAATGTCTCACTCTCTTCATCAGTAATCTGAACTCTCACAGTACTCTAAAATTCACCTGAAACTATTCAAATTTTCTGGCTATACTATGGACGTTGCACCTGCTCTAAAAATCACCAAATTGAGACAGCTGTTTACGCTAAACATATCAGTCAATTTTAGTACTTCAATTTTGATAGTTACCACATATTATATTGCAAGAAACATATCAGTCAATTTTAGTACTTCAATTTTGATAGTTACCACATATTATATTGCAAGAAATTTCTACCATACTGTTTAGCAAACAAAGTCAAATGCATAGTATCCACTGAACTTGTGATCAAATTGCCAAAGCATTCATTGACAGAGGTTACTCCAAATATTGTGTTGACAGGCAGATCCAGCAGATCTTTTCAAATACCAAATTTCAAACCCGAAAAAGTAACCCTGACATCCCTTTGGTAGTTCCCGACTACGAAAGCCTCAACAAACTCAGAACCATCCTCAACTGCGACCATAAATATACTTGCTTCCTCCCCACTGACTCACATAGCCAGTTCTCCAAACCGCCAATACGTATTAGTTTTAAGATGGCCTTTGAATTTCTTAAACAAACAGACAAAAACATACATACATGCAGATAGGAAGTAGACTTGTGTGCCTAACATCCCTAGGAACCCCCAGGTTGAAAACATTTTCAGTGTTAAATTTAATTATTTTATTGCAGATTTCTTCTTTAATTACTGTTTGCTCAGTAGTATACAAAATTTAATTTTTTGAGAATATGCATTTCTTTTTATAGATACTCAGAGCTGCTGATTTTCCAAGGCACAATCGTCCAGAGAAAACATTTGGCTACTCTCTCAGTGGTGGTATTGACTTGGATCAGAATGGTTACCCTGACCTGCTGATAGGTGCTTACGAACAGGATAGCGTGGTTCTTGTCCGCTCTCGCCCTATCATAGGCATTATTACCACAATTGAACCAGATGCAAAACATCGCAAAATTGATCCTAGCAAGCAAGGCTGTATTTCTGATGCTTTTTCACCATACACATGGTAAGCTGCACATATTTTATATTGCATTGTGTATGTAAAGCTTGGGACAGTGTAAATGTGGCCTGAAACTGATTTTGAGAAGGCTGTTTAACATGTGTCCTGTAAAACCCATACATAGCACTTAATGAATGTTAGAAAGAAAAGAGATATTTTTGTGTTGGAAATAAAGCTTGGATAAACTTTTAACTGATCGTCATTTAAGTTTGGTGGCATTATAATTAAAAATTTATAGGACGTAACTAAAACTTTATCTGTTCACAATACCTATTTACCTAACTACAAAAATTGTCTCTTACAATGTGTCAAAGTAAAATTGGCCATTTAATTTAGATTGTAAGGAAAACATTTTTAAATTTTTGTAGTGAGTTAAGTATATACATACATGCTAGTCTTAAATGTAGTATTAAAGTAGTGATTTCTGATTGTAGACCAGAACTTTTGACCATAGTGACAGTGTATGTATGTATATAAATTTGGAAAAATCAGAAAATAACAAGTACTGAGAATTTGTATGACACAAAAATCTCAGCAAATAGTTGGATACATATAAAAATATGTTAGCCAATAATACTGGAGCAGTTATACTGACTGCTAAATTCCCAGTAGAGAGGACAAAAAAAGATTGTACTTGTATGTTACAGTTTCTCATTTGAAACGTGCTGTCTCGTGGAATCAAGGGTAAAGTCATTGAAGCGAGGTTCTCAGAACTTGACGGTCAGCTACAGCATTGAGGCAGAAGTTTTTCCTGGTAGCCCGAAAAAATACTCGAGGGTATGGTTCAGGGAGAGTGGAGAGGATGCACCATTTGTCGTCAGGAAAACCATAGTATTAGAGCCAGATCCCAGACATGACTACCAGCTTGGCCACTGCGAAACAGAGACTGTTTACATTTCAGTGAGTTCTAAATTTAAATATGTTTAAGCCCATATTGTTGTAGTTAAAGATGGCACTAACTCTTAGGCTAAATGGATTCTTTATTTACTCTTCCTTGGTGACTGAAGAAAAATTTCAAAACTTGTGGTGGTAATATTTGTGTGGTTTTAAAATGCTGGTAATAGCAAAATGGGACCACAGATTATGTTTCATATATGTTGACATTTTACATACCGTAGTTCAATGTGCAGAGGTTCCATTTGTATATACTTCAGTTCAACAGACACAGAATTCCGTTTGGTCCCAGGCCTCTATGCATTGTCTCCCCTCTACCCTCCTTGTCAGAGGCATGGATGTGAGATGAATTTGTGAATTTTATGCGTTGTGCTAGTGAAGTATGTAAGCAGTGTACGTTGTTTGTTGCTGCCTTAGCGTAATGCTAGCGACATCCAGTCACCCATCGACTTCCGGCTGACGTACGCGCTGGTGCAGCGGGAGCCGCGGCAGGTGGCAGAGGGGCAGCCTCTGCCAGCCATCGACGACTACCCCATCCTGAACCAGCAAGAAGCCTCCAAGATCTTCCGCTTCATGTTCCAGACAGACTGTGGGGACAATGATGTGTGCGAGAGTGAGCTGCATGTGGAGGCAAACCTGCTGTTGCCTCCAGGTATACTTAATAATTTTTTTATTATATACTTCTCACTGTTATTAATGTAATGTGTTTGTAATCGTGTATTTTAGCAAAGGTATTTAAGTCAAATAAATAAATAGCCAATGGAGAGGGTACCCAACCGCAACACATCACATCCCGAGAGCTGACTTCTGACTGGATGCCTGTAGGTGTCTGCCACTTTGTGAAAGACTAAATGAAATTATGTCCTACGATGGATAAGCAATTGAATATGAAGGGTGGGGAAAACAGAATTTCCCAAGGAAAACCTGCAGGCCACCGGAAAGATCAGCCACTTTTACAATATGCAAGAAATTGGGGTCGGAGCCCGCTGTGAATGGAACCCAGATCACCTTCGTTGGAGGCGAGTGTTCTAGCCATAAGGGCGCGGTCCGCCACAATTTTCTTCAGTATTATTTTATTTTTTATTTGTACAACATATTTTTTTTTTCTTATTTTAGACACAAAATGTGACTAAATTTTGCTCTTATGAAATTTTTTTATCTCTCATAGTTTTCGAGTAATGGCTTGTTAAAGTCATATTTTGCATGTTTCCGTTTTAACGACCACACTAAAACCAACTGATATACCAAACTGAAAAAATTCACAGTGAATAAAGACATCGCAGGCTACAATGGCATGCTCATAAAATTAATAAAAAAAATTATTTCTATTTTTAAAAATACTGTATATTGAATTTTTAAAATTTGTATTTTCAGTTTCATCATTTTTTTTAAATTCAAATAATTTTTATTCTTTGATTTTATGAGCATGTCATTGTAGCCTAAAATGTCTTTATCGACTGTGATTTTTTTCAGTTTGTTATATCAGTTGGTTTTAGTGTGGTCGTTAAAACGGAAACACGCAAAATATGACTTTAACAAGCCATTACGCGAAAACTATGAGAGATAAAAAAATTTCATAAGAGCCGAATTCAGTCACATTTTGTGTCTAAAATAAGAAAAAAAATATGTAGTACAAATAAAAAATAAAATGATGATGAAAATTGCGGTAGACCGCGCCCTTAAATTAAAAACTGAACAGTGATATGTACATAATAATTTTAATATGAATCATTATATGTACATGAGTTTCACTTCAAAAGACCTCTGTGGTCTTCATACAGCTGTTTTCCTGTGCATTTCTAAACATCTTTTAATGTATAACTTCATATGAGGCAAAACATTGTCAGAATTAAATAAACCATCTTTTGCCACTATTTGATGATAATATTTACATACTATTTAAGAGTCACAGTATTAATTTATAGATAATTTCCGTGACAGGCTGGTTATGCCTTCTTCCTCCTACTACAATATATTGTCAGTGCCATCCTGACTATGTCGTCAAAATGTGATGTATTTCACATCAACAAAGTCTCATCTAGGCTACATAAAAATGGAAATGTGGATGAAACGAGCTGCGATAATTTTGTCAGGAAAGGTTTTGTCTTTAATGTCTGTATAAAACATAAAAATATAGTGTTTAGTAGTATGGGTGTTAAATTGTTGAAATGAGAAAGAAAATATTAAATGAGAACATCTGAAGTGAATCCCGACTCCATGTGAAAAATTCAACAACTATACGTACTACATACTGTAGTTGCAAAATACGGTATTTGTTTCAAGTTCTTGTAATTCAGTGAGTTCGTGCACACAAGGGAAGTTTAAGTTTTCAAAATATTTATGCATTGTTGATAGTGCAGAAAGTTAGGAAAAGAATTAGTAAGATTCTAAAACTGACCATTCAAATTGTGGTGCAGCAAATTTATTTAATGATTAAGTTTTTATGGCATTCAATCAAAACCATTGGGCAGGTAAAGTAAGTTTGTAGTAAGTGAGTACACACATGTGTGACACCTGAAAAAGTTGTGTACTTCAACTGAGAACACTATTGTGTGAATGTTTGAGAGTGTTTAATTTTTTATATACTGTATTAAAAATTTCATATGTGGGTATTTGTTTTGTGATCATCAAGTGATTTAATGTTGACTTCTCTTAATGATGCAATTCAGTACTTAGCTTTAACTTATTGTGACGTGCACTAGCACGTAGTACTTGCTTGGCCTCTTGTCATATAGTAATTTCATTTTCTTTGTCTTTTTTATTAATATTGTGTTGTTGTTTATTACTAGGCCAACGTGACCAAGTGTAAGGATGTATACGGCGGGATCCAACAGATTAATTGGGGATGCTAGTAAAGTAATCAACATTGGAAATTTATTAAAAATTTAAATTTTAACAGTTAAAGCAAGATAAAAGTAGTACATTTTATGGGTCAATTTACTCTGAGTTTTATCGTGTTTGGACTCATTTTAAAGCTAATTTAATTTCAAACAAATTTTGTAAGTAACTTTTTCTTATATTTTGCCTTGTGTGAATTTTAAAATTTCAAGTAGCCTCTTAACTTGCTCCTCCTGGACTGGATGTATCTGGTAGGCAGGTCAGAGTTCACTTGCTTGGAGGCACGTACAGAGACGTGCTGGATTGCGGTGAAGGCAGCATGTCGTTAGGCCTTCGACGTGGGTGGTAGTGTCGTGTGCAACAGAACTCGAAAAAGGTGGTGATCCGCGACAGATTGATGACGCAGCATATCCCCAATTAATAAACTAATGAATATTTAATTGGTATTGTAGAATAAAACGCTTTGCAAATTTGTCAGTAACTATATTACATACTTTTCTTCTACAACAAATGTCAATTGACCAATTTTTTTTTTTAACAAGTTGGATCCTGATGTATCACTCCGCTGCTCGTCCGAGCAAGTCCGGGTGTCCGCCCAGAAAAGCGAGTCGTGATATGTCAGAGCTTGGACTCGGTTGCGGAAAGATGGCCGGCTGAGTGTTTGATTAGTTGGGGCGTCATGGCGGGAGGAAGAGGATGTGTGAGAGGCTGGAGAGGGGCCGTGAAGCCTAGAGTGCGGATTCGCTAGTAGAAGGAATTCTTTTTTTGTTTCTCTTTTTTGCATACTACCTTTTCATTTTTATAGTTATGTAACCAGAAGTCGGTATTTATAACCGCATAGTCAGAACTAAGATAGATAAAGTACCAGGCTAAGTACTACTACTGAGGGCAAGCAGCAAGTCGTAGTATATAGATAGAAAAATCCACCTACAGTTACCCTGGGCAAGCACTCATTATATAAACTGCACTTGTCTGGTAAAGTTCTTCAAAAGAGAGGTTAAATAAAAGGTAAAAAAAAATGCTGATATTATTTTCTTTTTTATTTATTCATCCGTTGCTGAGTAACCTCACTGCTATCCGGGCATCAGTATCATAGGCACCTCCTCTACACCAGCTCGTTTGTTTTCGTCGTTATTCTGCCTGCCAACTACTTGCAATAGCAACGGAAGAGAATTACGTACCCGCTTGCACACCACAACATGCACAACAGTAGCAGCACCATAATAACTTGAGGAGGTACAGCAAAGAGACCCCGTTACATTATTTAGACTCTTCGTAATGTGTTTTCCAGCTGTTGTACTGATTTTATTTTACTTTTGCACTGAATATTATCGTCAGTTTTAGAAAGCTTTTAAAGGATTGACACACATCTTAATTAAAATAACTGTGGAAAATATGTTACCACTACTTAGTTACTAATTACAGTATGGTTGTGAAAGGAATGCACATGTACATTACATAGATAATTGTACTTGCATGTATGCATAGGCCTCTACACAACAACACAGGTAAACAATACACACCTGTGCAATTGCATTAAAAAGTTATGTTGGCCATCTGTGCTCTTGCGTGTAATTACATGCTTGTACAATTCTGTAAGTATGAGAACATAAAACACAAACAGACAACAAATTTTTGCGCTGTTGTGTGGTCGTGACGGTTTGTTGGCCTAGCCAGATTCCTCGGGCGGCGAATGATTACAATAATTCGCCTCCCAAGGAAGCTGGCTTGGCCTTTGTGAATTAACTCTAATTCATACAACACACACTATTGTTGTTACAAATCATGTTAATGTGCGCTTGCACATTATATTTTAATTTGAAACACAAGACAGTCACTAAAAAAAACATGACGTATATTATTCAAGAATTCAGGTTACATTTACTTCTACTGCCACACATGACAACAATTTACTTATAGCTATAATAAATAAAATCTTTTCTTAATGTGTGAAACAGAAAAAAAAATTGGTTTTGTAGTTAAATGTAATACTAAATAGTACAAAAGCTGGCAATTGTAAAATATAACAATTCATAAAATGCCAATAACTTCACATCACTTTGGTAGTGGTATTCATAAACAATCATTTTTAATATTTTAGAGTGTGTTGTAAGAAACTATGTACATATGTAGATTGCAGAAGGAAAAATGATCTCGGTGAAGTGTTTCTTATGTGATGCTAACTCATGCCATCTGTCAGAGGAATTTTGAACTACAGCGTCTGCAGCACAGAGTGTGGCTAAAAGTTAAAGTACAGTGCAGACAAGTCCCTTTATTCTCTGATTTATAAGTAAAGCCATAAATCCAAGTTGAGATGAGTCAATCCCCCTTAACTGTTTTGGTTTGTTATTTGGCTGACGTAGAACTTTGGGCATCAGAACAGTTTGCTGCTGCTTCCTAAAACACTCCATTGTGGTCAGCAAGTGAGGACTTATTGTACATGTTGCTAGAGACATGTGGTGTGTGCATAGTCAGTTTCACACATGACTTGTGCTGTGCGCAGGCAGACGGCCAAGCTCGTGGGAGCTCCTCCTGGGCGAACAGAAGGAGGTCAGGCTAAACGTGACGGTCCAAAACTTCAATGAGTCTGCGTATGATGCCTGGCTCTACATTGCATTTCCCCCCAGCCTCACTTACATCTCTCATCTGGCGGAGGTGAGTGGCAGCCCACTGCTGTTGTCAGCTGTGCGTACTTGAAAGGTTCACATTCACAGAATTCTATATAATTTTAATGGTTAACTGAGTCATTTTGGATGATTTTTTTTTACATTTGGAAATACTATTAGCCAATGGAACATGTTTAAATTAAGGCTTGGAATTAAGATCTATATCTAGTATTTACTTTCCACTAACATTATTTTGTAGATAGCATCTATAATTGCCATTTATTTAATAAACGTACAATCAGTGTACATATTACCAACTTACAGTATTATGCCGTCAAATAAGTGTATGTGTGAAATTTTTTCCAGATGCAGCATATACCTTGTGACAGGTTAAACAATACACTGGTCTCATGTAGGCTAGGGAATCCTTTTAAGAAAGACAATGTGGCTAACGTCGTCCTGCGATTCGATCCGACTGGCATCAAGGATATTGAGCCAGATCTTAAGTTTGTTGTTTTTGCCAATTCGACTTCTGAAGAACGACGCCCTCAAGGTCCACTTGCCATTCAAGCCGATGTTATACGCAAAGCAGAGGTCTCAATTGCGGGGTAAGTTGACTGGAAACTTACCAATTTCATGCTGTGTGTTATTTTTTTGAGAATTTTGTTCACTGAGTTTGCAAGATGAACTATAAATTAGATGGAATGATTTTGCTAGTATTGATGACTTCTCTATCCTGAATCAGCAGTTCTGTTAGCTTTACATTTTTTCCTTTCTTAGATGGTGACTATCATATTGCTTATGCAAAAACTATGATTTTTTTTAAAAACAGATACTAATAAAATTTATTCAATTTCTACGTACATATGTTTGTAATGTATACACAATACACACATGTACACAGGCCTTTGGTGGGTGGTGAGTGGAAAGGAGTTGGAATAATGTGTTAGTACTAATAAGCATACAATAATTAGGTGTTGTGGTTTGCACACTAGAGTATTTGTGAAGCGAGGGTATTGATGTGACAGAAACGTGTACCCGGACCACGTGTTCTATGGGGGCGAGGTGAAAGGAGAGTCTGCGATGGAGTACCGCAGCGATGTGGGGTCGCGGGTGCTGCACTCATATGTAGTCCACAACAAGGGCCCTTGGAGGATCAGCAGTCTGACTGTGTCTGTGGAGTGGCCTTTCCAGGTGGCCAACAATAAGCCCCAGGGCAAGTGGCTTCTCTACCTCGATGAGCAGCCTATCGTCGAAGGTATGTCGCAGTGGCACTCCTCATTTTGGGTGTGGTAGATTGCATAGACGTTATATGAACGTTATAGTCTCACACAAGTAATACCTATTTGTTGTTCAGTTATACACTAATTTTGTTTATTTCACTTTTTTCTTCGCAATTGGTTCGGTAATCATTAGAGTAAAATTAATCCCCAGTGTCAAAGTTAGTTACACCTGGTTTTGTTTCTATCCAGAATCTCAGAGCTGTAATCTATTCTCTGACTTTAACAAAATATCTGGGTGGTGTTATGTAGTAGTAGTAGTAGTAGTAAAAACAATATTTATGCAGCAGGTGTGTTTTATGCTTTAGCTGCACATGATAGGAGTATAAATACATATGTAGTATTAATTTTTTTAAAATCAAAACTTTTTGTGAAATAGTATTGGTAAATTGTTTGCACTCAATATTCAGTTGAAGATTCATTCAGATTACCATGCAATGTGCAGTGATTCTAAAATACCAAATGTGGTTTACCTGTCCATGTGTCTGGCAGTTTTTCTTCTTCTTCTTCTTCCCAAGTTACTTGTGTTTGAATGGGATTTATGAAAAACGTTTGGACACCACCTTTGTGGCAAAACTTTGCGAAACAGGCTATCGCGCAAAATGTCTCGTTCTTCTGTTGTGTGTCACTATCAAACCCCATGGTACCATGTGAGTACTTATGTTTCTCTAATTTGAATATGTAATACATTACTGTTGGAAATAGTCTTTATGTAAAAAGGATTAGTAATAACTAGATGCACAAGTATTGTTCTAGTTCAAGTTGAACGTCAATATTGTATACTCCACTGTCATTTCTGTGAATTGATGACAGCTATTTTTAACACATCTTTGATGACTGCAAACCGGCAATATAACTTGTGGGGAAATCATGTATCTATACTGGTTTGTATGGTTAGAAGCCAATATACATATAATCAACTGTGACCAGTGCATTGTGATGCGTCTGCTTGCTGTAGAATGAGGATGACTGGGGATGGACAGATGGAATGGTCCCTGTTCCGGGCAGCCCAAAAATTTATGTGACGTGGCCATTGTACTCTGATGCCGCCCTCACAAACTGATGGATGGAACCATCTCTTTTCCTATCAGCCACAAAGTAATGTGACTCGTTGTCTGGGTACCAGGCGCGAGTGATGAAGAAAGCTCCAGAATATTATCTTTTGTTGTGACCGAATAGCAGCTTTGTTTTTTAGGGTTGTTATAGTTGAATTTTACTCTCTGTTATTTATTTATTGTTTTTGACAAAGATGTTCCTTGACAATAGTTGTTAAAAAAAATATATTCCATAGAACAAAATACATATGTTCGCTATGCACTAAGCTGTCTACTGTCATTTGGAGTTCTGCATGTAGTTGTTATTGCGGAGTGTCTGCCCAAGAATTTCAGCTCAGGTTTACGTCGTAGCTCTGTACCGCTATTTACCTACTTTTGTACTCACGAGCTGATACGTAACCCGTTAAGGATTATGGTTACAAGGCTATATTGTGCAACACATATGGTAGTTACACTAACTATTCCATACTACATATGAAGATTCATAATGAAAGCTAAAACAAAGCCTTTAGATGGAGTGATTCCACCCCCGAGAGGTCACTTCTCCCCGCCAGCGCTGCCTTACACTTCCAGCCTGCACCGCCATGACGCCCCGACTGATATCAACTTAACCTGCCATCTTTCCACATCTGTCAACAATCTCCGATGGACTATGACTGACCGTTCCTAGATGGACGCTTAAACTTACTCGGTACCATCGCGGAGTGATATCACAGGATCAAACTTTGTTTCAAAAATGGTCAACTGGCATTTATAATGAAAGAAAATTACGTAATACAATTACTGACAAAATTGCATAATAGTTTACTACACAATAACCACAGATTATTCATTACTTTATTTAACTGGGGACACGCTGTGTCATAAAATTGTCAACTAGTTCCACAGAGCACCACTGTTCCAGTGTTCTGTTGCACACGGCCCTACCACCCACAAAGTTAGACTAAGGGCTTTGCTGATTGAGCTGCATGCAGGACGTCCCTGTATGTGCCTCCAGTGTCTGAACTCTGACCTGCCTGCCAGATGAATCACATCCCAGATGAGGTGAACTCATCACTGAAGTGAAATTTTCAAAACCATACAAGAAAAAATTACTTAGAAAAGCTGCTCAAAATTAAATTCTCTTTAAAATTAGTCCAAATATAATACTGTATAAATAAAAAAAATTTACTACTTTTAAACTTCCCTTAGCAATTAAATTTAAATTTTAAAGTTAATTGAAGTTAATTTCTCTGCTATAATAGTCCATCTGATGTAAGAATTCCATTTTTTGACAGTTGTGTCCAAATTCCTTTTACATCTGTTCCCATGAAGAAAGCAGTGTTTTCCTCTGCCACATGTGATGTTTACACGATCACATTCAGCTGGCTCTCAAACTGTGCAGTGCATCAAAATTAAATGTATTTTTCTGTAGAAATTTGTTCACATGATAGTCTTCAGAACTGTTAAAAATGGAATTATTGTGTGAGGCAGACTGTAATATCCCCAATTAATATGTTGGATCCTGCAGTATAAATCTACACATTTGATTAACTTAAAAACAAATTTAAATTGTTACATTAAAAAAAATATTAATCATGAATTATTATGAAAAAAAAATTGAAATTGTTGATACGAAATTGAGTATGGGTTACGTGCCAGCGCACATCACAGCATGTATGTGACTGAGAATTCTAGACTGCTGCCAGATGCATACGCGAAATACTCAAACCTCTAGTAATGACCTCTAAAATGCTGTTGGGTTTGGGAAACAATGTTTCAAACAAGCACAAGCCCCACAGTGGATTGGACTGGGGGAGGGGAATTCAGCAGACCCTGAGGACTTTGTTGTGGACAGTGCAGTGAACATAGTAAAAGGTTCTGTAGGGTGTAGAGTTCATAAGAGTGAAAATTACTCGTACCCCTAGGAAGGAAGTGGTGACATATTTGAGATGGCTTCAGAATTGAGTCTCTGAGGTGCTTTCAGTGGTGTTGAAATATCAGTGCTATAAGTTTGGTCAACAGTACTTGGTTGAAAGCAAAGTGTTACATTTATGTTATATTTTATGAGGTATAGTGGTCAAAATGAAATACTAAAATGATGCAGTAAATACGTAAAAACATTTTGTATTAGGAAGGTACCATAGGGCAGGGCATCACAACCCGACAGTAGACTTCTGACTGGGTGCCTGTAGGAGTCTGCTGAGCCCTATGCTGTAGGGGCGATGGAATGTTGGAGACATGAGCTGGCCAACTGTGCATTGTCTGCCACATTTCCCACATTTGAAAAGTCAGGGTTCTACCCTACTGGAGCCAGAATTGCCTTGGTGCTTTAGTCTCTGCACAACCGTGGCCTCTAGTAAAGTAATGAATCCTTGCAAGTAACATTTGCATAAAGATAGGTTTAGTCTGCTAGGAAAACTTTCAATATGCTTTGGGCAACCCTCTCTTCCTAGCCTGGCAATATACATATACGGTTATGCCTGCCTGCAGTGCTGCATACTACAGCACATCTACCAATTGTGCCATTAAAATTAGGCAGCCCCTTGGAAAGGTTCTCTCCAGTGTTTGGTCTGGGTTGGACTCATAGTGGTGGAGGTTGCCCATATGCTGGGTAGACCTGAAGACAGGTCGAAGTGTTAGCTACTAAAGTGCCCGGAAGCTGGCCCGGTGAGTTTGTTAGTGGTTAGATAGGCCCGACTCAAACTAAGAGGCAGCTGAGGTGAGTATCTCAGTTTGGAAGGGAGGGGGGTGCAAATGGTGGACAAGATCCTGGGATGGATTCTCTTGGGCTCTCACTAGCCCACGCTACTCCTTTGGAAGGAGGTCGGGGTGCAGTTCAGAGTTCTGCCATGGGGTTGGGCGGTTCCAACTGTCTGTTAGGTGATGTACACTGCGTGGTAGTGTGTGATCTTCTCTACTCACGCCCATGGGGGCCAGGTGCCAGAAAGGCCTTCGGTCTAAAAGGTACTGTTAACAAACAAAAATGTATATGTATGTATGTTAACCATACCATCTTACCATACATCACTACTACCTGAGTGCTTGATTCTGACTGAAGAGCAAATACATATGGCTAAATCAAAGAACTGCTTCCTGTCTAGAGGCTAACAGTTAGGAGTATTAGTGTTAAAAAAGTTTGCTATGGTCAAAAGGTCAGCATGCTGTATACTATTTCAGTAGTACTGGGGTCATTCCTTCAGATAATAAAGGTTATAATGGGGAGGGTGTTCATTATTGTGGGATGCTGCTAGCAAGCTACATTTATGTGTCTTACTGATGAACTGACGTTACTTCATCAAGCAAGAACACTGCACTGGGTCTCTTGTGAGGAGTGTCTGTGGAAGTATTGCCTCTGATCTGAACTGCTGATCACAAGTTTAACACTGTACAGATATCAATATAGAGCATTTCTCCAGCCTGATCATAGGTGGGATTTGTCCTGTTAATGCCCTAATTGCCCTAATGGAAAATGTCTTAATGGCACCTACTACCCCAGGGCCGTATCGAAAGCATAGGGACTAATGTGATATATTAAATTACACTAGATTCAGTTACATGTCAATTCTGCATACTTTATATGCCTCCACTGAATTTTTTGTTCCTATCTCGAAACAGCCCACATTTCTACACAATTTATTTTTCAATTCCCTAATAGCTATGAATGAAAACACAAGTATTTTTGTGTACAAATTCTCTCGGAAACACCTCAGAATTTTTCACATAGAAACGTTGGTTTTAGATACAAGAGAAGAAAGAAAAATTTAAGTGATGGGCATTAAGTTTGCTAGAAATATGGTGACTGCCACAAGGAAAGACAAGTTGAGGTATAAATTGGTACAAGAAGGAGTTAAGATCCATGGAATCCCAGAGATTATATAGAATCACATACGAGGTGGTATGGGCATGTTAACAGAATGAGTAGTGAGATACTGAGGGAAACACTGAAATTGAGGTACAGTGGAAGAAGACACATTGGAAGACAGAGGAAGAGATGGAAGGAACAGCTGAAGGAGGGAGGGAAAAGAACTGACTACAAGAGAGTATAAAAGGAGAGTTGTGAGGATAGAGTGCAATGGATGTTTTTACTAGGCTGACCCAGCCGCAAGGGCTCATGCTATGCTCTCACAAGGAAAACTTGTTACTACAGACGTACAGATAATAAATAAAGATGTAAAATTACAAAAAATAATTTTAGGTCATCTTTCAAACAGTAACATAGTAATTAATAAAGAGTAATATTTAAATAGAACACTGTTGCATTTTCCAAATTTTTAACAAGGTTAATTTATGCTAAATCTTAATGTTAAACTGCAAAACACATAGAGATCTTGTTGTCTGAGGCACAGGCCGTGTCGTCGTTGCTTTTCCCTATGTTTTGGCAGACATTACAGCTGCCAGTTTCAGAGTAGCAGAAGAACTCACGCGAGAATGTAACCAAGTTCCATTGAAAACTTAAAGATTTCAGCTGTAATGTGTGCTGAAACATTGAAGGAAGCAACGGCAACAACAACAACAACAACAACAACAATGTGGCTGAATTACAGATCTACTAGACAATGGTCGCAAAAGCCTGGAAAAATTTTTTTACTAAATACATAATTTTAGTAAATGTAATTGAATTACGTGACCAGTCATGCTAAATGGAACACTAACTAGTTTTGCTTGCAGTGACTGGGTAAGTAGTAGTTGTGGCTAAGATTGTGGATGTGTGTGTGCTGTGTATAAGGGGTGGGTGGAGGAGAGTGCCTGCTCACGGAGGACCAAGTGAACCCCTTGGGTCTGCCTCAGCGCCCCGGCCTGTCCGAGGTTCCCCTGGAGGCACTCACCCTGCCAGCTGAACCTCCGACTGACAGCATCAATCACACTCGTGTCCGCCGAGACACAGAGATGATCATTCGCGCAGAGGCTTACACTGGCAAAGACGGTCGCAAGCATGAGGTTGTCAAGATGGTTAGTACGTTACTTCTTTAAGTTACCATATTTCATATCTACCCTCATATATCACCAACCAAGGAATGTGCTCTGCTGGCCATTCAGCCATGTGCCTGTACATATTTACTATCGTCAAAAGAACAGTTGTACTAATTGAAAATTATGGTTACTTTTCAAATTTTATTACTGTGTGTGTGTGTGTGTCTCTCTCTCTCTCTCTCTTTCTCTCTCTCTCTCTCTCTCTCTCTCTCTCTCTCTCTATATATATATATATATATATATATATATATATATATATATATATATATATATATATATATATATATATATATAAAATATGAAAACGGATATAATAACTAAACATTTTGCATAAGAGGCCAAATTCATTATTTGAGAATTTTTATGTGTTTGTATTGTGAGTAAAATAAAACTTACAGTCACAATTCATCAAAATAAAGTTTTATTTCATAGTGTAGCGTACAGAATACAGTATTTTCAGCAGTATATTTTTAGGTAGGTTTTATGTATCAACATTATTTCTTTTTAAGATGGATTTGTTTGTGTTCTGTTTTCATATTTATGCAATAATACCTATAATAGCCCAATAATTAGATCCTCCTCTATTTTTGATGCACTGCTTTCTTTGAAAAATTACACAGTGCAGCACATATTTTGACATCCTTTTAATAAGATATAGCGAAATACATGGACTGCTTTCCAAATTATTATTTCATGATTATCTTTCTATTTTAGAGCACTTCAATTTAAAATGTTTGAAATTAATAGTTAGTAGTGATATGGGAGGGAGGGGGTGAGAGAGAGAGAGGGTGGGGGTTGGCACACCAGAGTGTTTAAACCACTCACCTTCCACCAAGGCAATCCAGTTTCGATTACCGGATTTCCGCATACGGGAATTGTGCCAAAAGATGTCACTGGCAGGCGGGTTTTCTTGCGGATGTCCTGTTTCCCCCGCCCTTCTCATTCTGGCGCTTCTCCATCATTGAGTCTCTTTTCACACCATCCTTCAGGGTACACAGATTGCCTACCAGCTCCCGTTCATAAAATCTGCGTTCGGGGTGTAATGCCTTGGCCCAAGGCCAGACAATATTTATTTTTATCGAAAAAGATATGCTGAAAAGCAGTAGGATCAGTCATTTACTGATATGAATGTTTCAGGTAAAATATCCTGTATCAAAAGGAAAGTATCAATACCAGTATCATGTCAATATCAGTAGTATCACAACATATATATGTGCTGATAACTTACTTACTGGTTAAACAGTGGGCTAGCATTTGGGATGATTTAAGTTTGATTCCCAGTCGAGCTATCCTGATTTTGGTTTTCCATGTTTTTCCAAAATTACATATACCATAGAAATGCTGCGAGAGTTCTGCACATGGACTAATATCTGATTACAGTATTTCCTTGTTTTCTGCTTGTCAGAGCAAGTGGTTCCATCTCTAATGACCTTGTTATCAAGTTGTAAGTTTTACTTACTTGCATTACCTACATTTTGCAAATATGTATGCCTTTTGTAATTGTCAAGGTTATTTACTGGAGTCAGATTTCGTAACCTAAAATAAAACACTATTGTGGCGTTCTTCATATATTACTTTAAACACAACCCTAGCTATAAAAGCTTACATGTAAGCCAGCAACACATACTGTATTTTACTTTGAAAGTTTGCTCATTTCATCACATATCCAAGAGCTCATGTATAAATCAGTACCCTTTCCTTGATACAAACCATGGTTTGAATGTCTTAATTTTTCCAGACTTCCTAATCATATGTAATGGCTTATGTTTGTGGAGACTGTTTAGGTAGGTAAATGCCACACTATTTTTTTAAGTTACCAGATGTTGATTACGGTTATGTCTCGCGCTAAGATGGCCGAGTCTTCATATATTTTCTATAGCCGTGTCTGATATTTATGGTATGGTTTAATAGCTGATAAAGTAATAAAATTGTGGTAGAGTTATGTTTCAACTCAAGACGTTAACTGATAGCCACATATTTTTTATTCCTTCTGAAATTGAACTACTTCATGTCACGTTTACTTTTCATGAATCCTCTCAGCAATAATTTAACAACACTTTAGTGATGGCTCAAATGTTATGTTCAACATAATTGTGAATGTTTTACGAGGAAATTGAGACATGTCTGTCACTGAGGCGGAATGTTGCTTGTT
Source organism: Medauroidea extradentata (assembly GCA_003012365.1). Classification (NCBI taxonomy): domain Eukaryota; kingdom Metazoa; phylum Arthropoda; class Insecta; order Phasmatodea; family Phasmatidae; genus Medauroidea; species Medauroidea extradentata. The sequence goes on along the minus strand of PNEQ01016992.1, from coordinate 15,185 downwards.
CAGGATTGTTTGCTGGGGACGGCGAAATGCTTGAAGTTCAACTGCACAGTGTACAATTTGAATAAGAACAGGGAGGCTACAATCAAGATACGAGCTAGGTGAGTTATACTGAGCTTTTGTGGCAACGTGGTAAGCTTACTATACTTTATGTGCACTTTCCCCATACTAACGAATCCTTCTTGCCTAGGTTGTGGAACTCGACTTTGGTGGAGGATTACCCCAAAGTGGATTCTGTCAATATCAGCTCCAGAGCGAAGATACACCTCCCGAAACACCTTGGAATCCAGCAAGACATGTCCAACGATGAAACCCAGGTATCAGTTATGAATCTTTAAATACACATATATATATATATAAATAAATATATATACATATAAATAAATGTATACATATTATTTTACAGATAGTTTAAACATTTTCATAAGTAAGTATCTGGAAACTGAAAATGGTAATTGTAAATATAATTTTGTCAACTATATTAGTAAGTAATTTCTTGTGCTGCAACAAAATGAATGAAATTTCAGCACTGTAAATAATACAACAGAAAATAAAAATCATACTAGCAAATGTTTGCTCATAAAATTGACAAAAAATGCTCCTTGAGATGGCCATTTTTTTTTTAGCTTTTCAGAATAGACTTCCATAAACTCAACTTTAAGCTAAGGGCACAGCATAAATAAATTTATAAGTGAAATGACATGGTTTTTATCGAATCAGTTTTCTCTTTAATTGCCATAGTGTCATAGTTTGTGGATGGTTGGTTATGCACTGACGTTTAGTAGACTGTAGTCTGTAATCTGTGAGGAAACTGACACTTTAGTAAGTAACGTCACATTTACTATTTCTAAATATATAATTGAGATATAAATAAATTACATTACTTCTTGAAATATAAGTGGTTGTTCAAAACAATGTCTCATAATCCACTTGGCTTTGTTTACATGAAAGTACTGTCCCAAAATCTGTAATAATAATGATTAAAAAGATTCCTTATGTTGCTTCTGAAAGTGTTGGTTATTATCTGATGTTCAGCCTTGAATCATCACATTTATCATTTCTTAATATCTACACGTAATTAATGCACAAACTAATTACAATGTCTCAAGCAGTACAAGTGGTTATATAAACCAATGACTCGAATCCACGTGGTATTGATACATTGTACTCCCAGAGACCTGGTACAATAACAATGAAAAATCCCCTCTTTGTCGCTTCTGATAGCATTATTTATTTATTCTGTGCTACAGGCTATGCCCTCATCATACATAGAGAATGTTTTACGATAAGATCTGTTATGGCATGTATTTGGCTACAATACTGGTCAGTTTTTACGTCCTCAGCCTGAATAAGTGAAGGGCTGGTCACTTCCAGAGTACTGCAGAACCATTATAACACAAATTTTGTTGTGTTTCCCAACACAGTGTTATAATGGTTTTCTACTGTGTATTTACAATATGTGTGCGTGTTATGAGCAGCATTAGTTACATACCTATTGTATTTCTAATTTTAAAATTTTATTTTGAAACAACAGGCTTTTAATTTTTCATGTTATAAAATACATGCACAGTTTTCATTTAACACTTGTTAAAGTGAAAACTTGCCTAAAATTATAGTTAGTTTTTATTGCAACTTCACAAAATTTAAGAAGTTATCTCATTTTGTTACAGAACTGTAATATTTGCATAACTCTACTAGTATTATTGACTGTTAAAATTGTGTTTTTGTAACACTGTTGCTTATTAAGTCTTATGAATGGTAGACTAATGAGGTGTTGCGGACAAGTAAGTCCTGGCATCTAATATGTAATGAAATGTAGACATACGAGCCTTCTTTAGGATTTGAACCCAGGAGGAAGGTTTTATCTGTTGTTGTCTGTACCCATTGCACCCTAAAACCTTAATACTTATTTTTTTCTGTTACTCATAGACTTATTACTTGACTAATAAGACCAGCGGCCAGAGTACAAACATTACACACAGCAAAATTTGTTTCATAAAGAAGCTATTTCTCAATGTTCACTGCATTAGGAAGCAGGCTGAATATGAAAGCTTCGTAATTTGTGACTGCACTGCAATTTTTGGATTTTGATGACATTGCAGCAGAAGCTAATGCAAATGTAGAGTACTTATGCTCATCACATATGGTGGACTTCTATACTGCTGTATCCTCCGCGAGGAAAATGGCTAGTGATAAAAGATAACAGTAGCAAATATTTATTTCTAAAACAATATTATTTTATTTCAGTGAAATAGTTTTCCGAGCCAAAGTAACTACAAAAATTATTACTAAGAGCATAGCTCTACACTTTTAAGTATCTCCACACATAAATATATATGTGCATTTATAATTTTCAGTTTAGGCTGTTGAGGCTAGGTATCTAAATTGAAGTGTTCAAGTATCAAATGGCATGAGTGACCAACAGCCAAACTACAAAGTACACTTTTGTTGTTTTTTCTACAGGTGGCATAGGATGTATAAAATAAATATTTTAGTAATAATTCGTGTAGAAATTATCACACCTACACCGTGATTTTGGTTGCTGTATTTACCTCCCTGTGTACAACTACAATAAAATCATACACATAACGTTAAAATAATTTAACGTAAGACTGTATATTTTCAATGTTACTAAGGTCATCTCGATTATTAGGCCTTTTTAAAAAATTCTTCACCTGTGCAGTATAATACATCCTGTAACAAACAAAATGATGATATGTTTATTGAAAAAAATATATCTACTGTAGCTTTGCTATAACCAACACTTTTTTTTTACAAAATAGTACTAGTGGACATGTCAAATTTGTATATTTTTTAGCACAGAATTCTCCAAGTGTCCCAAAATCATACTAATGAAACATCAATCATTTAGAAATCTCATTTTACTACACAATAGCCTAATACTATAACCAAAACTGTGAATGTAAGCTTTCTTAAATTTTGTCGTCATCAAACTTCTTATGAAACACACTCCGCTGAACTATTTGTACGTACTATTTGCGATATGTGTTTTGTTAGCACTCATCACATAACACAATATTTTGGATTACAGAGGTGCCAACCATTTACCAAAGCTTTCAGTAGTAATTTTGCAAAAATTTGTAGTTTTCATTAGTTTTCCGTAGTAAACGTGTTATCTTTAGCCTATGCTACAAGGGCTGTAAATTAGCCATATAGAAATAACTGTAAATGCACCGAAAGAAATTGACAGCTTTCTATCCATCTTACGGCATCTAGGCAGAGGTAGTGTGTGTTGTAGTACGCATTACCCAAAAGTGTGTGTTCAATTTTTACAGTTATTTCTTACAGCAAAATTTCTAACTTTGAAAATGCTTGACGTTTTTTCACCATAAATATGACGGTGGCATCTTTGCCACCGTGTTTACACTTAAGTCACATTTACACAATTCACGAAACACATGTTGTTCAAATACATTTGTAGCACTTAAACATGTCCACAACTGTGAATATTCTGAACAATACTTGTATGGACAAACACGCTTCATTTTCCACATTCAGGCACGACTCGATTCGACTGCATGAGTCAACACCAACAACTAATTGATAAGTCGGAAGTCTGCAGCCATGCCTGAAGTAATATGAACAATCAATTGTACGAGATCAATTTTTGTAATGCTTACAAACACCTGACTCGTGCCATGCAAAAGTGTAAACAAACTAGTTTGTAAATACGCTACTATCACCAAAATATTGTTTCTGCAAACTAAAAACGTGGGAAACAATACACTGTCGTGCCGGAGCATGGGAACAGAAATAGCGCGTCATACGATCCACACAGCTATGGATTGAAATACATGCATACACACTGGAACATACCTATTTATTTAGTCGGGCGGATGAGATGGAAGATAATAAATCCGTAGTTTATCAACAGAATTCGTACTTCCGCAGTAAATCATCGTAATTTGTATAAACTACAGATAATCAGTAGTAGTTAGCACCTCTGGGATTAGTTCATACTCAGAGCATAGGAATCATGGAGAAGCAGAGGGGAAACATGTTTTGACCACTCGTAAGCAAGTTACGAGGTGCCCATTACACATTTGATGTGGTGTCAGATATAAAATTATTTTTAGTGACTGGAGTGTGAACTAGGAAGCAGTCACATGCAGTGAGGTGTAAACACATCTATCCTGCACCATTTTCCATGGCAGCCGTTTAGTGCGTTAAATGCATGTTTGGCTTTTATAAATTTAACCTTATTTTGGAGGTTATTAAACTTGATTATATAACCTGCTAATGGAGTTAAATGACAGCAGAGTTACTGGCTTTGTAAACCATCAACTGCATACATAAATACCACCAAGGTGTTAATGATGTATGTGTCCTAGGCGGTGACAATTGCATACCCAGACAGGATAGACCAGCAAGAGCCAGAGCCTGTGCCAGTGTGGATCATCGTGGTGGCGATAGTGGCAGGCCTGCTGCTACTCATCCTACTGACCTTGGTGCTGTGGAAGCTTGGTTTCTTCAAGCGGCGGCGCCCTGATCCCACCCTCTCGGGCAATTTGGAGAAGCACCGCGATGAGAATGGAGAGTTCTGATGACAACGGATGCTCCTTCTTACATCGCTATGAAGGTCCTGCTGTTCCTGAAGAGGATTTTCGTAATCAGTGAGAAACTAGTGCTACTCGGGCCTGCCGTGACAGCAAAGTTTTGGTGCTCTAAACATGTAATGCTGTGTGCATATTCTGCCACCAGAATATATAAACTTGGCACGATGGATGTGCACAGTTGTAAATTGTTTTAAACGTACTGATACATCTAGGTACAGTGTCTGTAAAAAAACACAAAATACCAGTGATGAATATTTTTTAAATGATGTAAAATGAAGTATTTATTACGTTCTCAACTTTTATAACTGTTTTGTCTTCACAAGTTTTATTTAGTCTTTATGCCTTGGGTAAGTACATAGTATGTAACAAAATGTTTGCAAGTGAAATGTGTTCATGAGATGTGTTTGTGGCACTGCGTGTGTCAAAAAACACTTTACAAACAGACGCTTAGTTCCTATTGATGTAGTTCAGTTTGTGTATTAGCGATTGTCAGGACTATTACCACCGCTATTGTGCAGCGTCACTGTAGGTTTGGGGTCTTTCAGCAGGCATCTCGAGCATTGTGTTTCTGGGCACCTTGTGATGATAAATTTATTTTACAATATTAATAAATTTGTTAATCATGCAATATGTTACATACACAACATGAATGCATTCAAAAAAAACTAATGGTATAGTATTTTACATACAGTACTTCAACATTTTTGAGTATTGTTACTGAACTTGATGCCACCCAAGTTTCAGTGACAGAGCTGCGTGATTATGAATAAACATGCCCTGTAGGTACATCAACCATTAAATAATTGTTTTATAATTATATTTTTAATTATTTTGTCTGCAGCACTGTCCCTTTTAGTAAGCTGTACCATGCGATTCTTGTTGAAGAGATACAATTTTTATGACAAACATTTATCTTCATAGTCTTAAATACAGTATTTTAAAAATTAGTACTGTTTAGTGAATATTAAGTTTGGGTTTATAATTCTTTTTTACAAATGGAGGATAAAATAATAAAAAAAAATATTTTCTGATGATGTAATTATTATTGTTACAGAAAGTAGTTCTTTTCAAATTACTGAATATTATAGAACACACAGACAATACAGTTCACTTGTAATATTACAACACAATTTTTCATTGCTTGAAACTAGGTCCAAGACCGAGAAATATTTTTGTGGCTCGAGACTTTGAAACTGTTCTTGTCTTCAAAGAAGACTAACTCTTGTACATTGAAATAGTGTGTGTGTGAAACAGCACAACTCAAGTTGCCACAACATGTTGATCTGTACAGAAGCACGTTGAAACTGACTTTTCTAATTTTGTGAGGTAATGTATACAATTGTCTACACATTGGTACATAACGCACAAGGCTTACTTACAACTTGTATTCAACTTGTAACTGTTATGAATATTAAATGATCTTACCTTTATTTTTCAACAAAATTTTATGTAAAATTGTTTAATATAAAATCACAACAAACCTTGTTTGTAATGTCCTGGTTCTCCCAGCTCATACTGCCAGTAATGGTGTGGCCAACTTGCACGCAGAGTCTGTTGACATTTATGACTGTAATTTGTAAATTTTCTTGCTTTGTATTTTATTTTGCATCAAGTCTCAAACATAGCATTAGCTGTAAAGGTCTGTCTTACCCTTGGTACCACACTAAACATGCAGGGAAGTAACAGTAGGAAAATTACAAACAACCAGAAACATATGTTTCAGATGCCTGCTTTGTGTATGACGTGTGCATGAGAAATTTTTTTGCGTGTATTAAGCAAGCATTGTTGTGAGTGATTTTTTTTCATGAAGGCTGTGACTTTTGCAGCTGTTGTGTGTGAACTTAACATCCCTCTCTGTGATGTGGGACTAACGAGATCTCTCAGCTTCCTGCCAATGTGCCATGTGCCAGACTGACAGCAGAAGTGGTTGAAAGAATACACGAGAAGTTTGCTTTCTGTATAAGTGGTTATCGAAAGCATGGGAAAAAATTAATAGAAATTAAACATGTTGAACAGAGTTGATAGTTGTAAACTTTATGATAGTAAAATGTTTATATTATGTAAATTTGAAAAAAAAAAAAACTTCGTTATGAAATGTTGATACTATAGTGTAAAATATGATGAGTTATACACATAAAAGCAAGGCAGTGTGTGTAATAAAGTGTAAATATTTAATAGACTTGCTGCACAAAACAGTATGATCACTTCTATAATTTTGTGAAATGTGTGCTAATATGATAACAGTATTTAATTTATTTTCAGTGTGCCTTATTTTGATGGAAACCATTTTCAATAAAAATTAATGTAAATATTTGATAAAAGTTGCTCTGACCAACAATGAAAAAGTACCCCACGAACTCTATACAGTAACACATTTCTTTTGCTCCAAATGTTTATGAAAAAACTTGAGTGTACAGTAGTGTATGTCAGATTTACTTCAAAGTGTAATTTTCAGGTGTTAAGTGCTCTTTGTAAAAGGAATGAATGTGATTTAAGAGGTTATTTTGCTGCTTAAGATCAAACTGGGATAGAGTATACAGTGTCAGCTATTACTGACCAAATGTTACAAACAAATAAGCAGACAGAGGGTTTAGATACTCACAGGCTGATACTACACGATAGTAACACACACATAAAGGAGGAAGAACACACATTGTGGCGTGAATACGCGGTTGCATGAGGTTTTGCTGGCTTATGCCATCTTCATCAGATGGCAAGTTGTTGCACACTGAGTATTGGCGGCAGTGGAAGTCTGGTTCATTGCCCTAGCGGCCAGGAAGCAAACTAGGATGTGGCGGAAAGACTCAAATTGAGTTGATGCAGGAGATCAAGGGTATTCTGATGCTATGTTTGCACTTATCTGATACTGAGGCCTGGGGGTTATCGAGACTTCATTATGTGTTGATGAGCTAGTTCTCCTTAGTTCTGAGCTACTGTTTGAGGGTGGTAGGGCTCTCACCATTTTGGTGTTGTAACAAATGTCAAAGTTTTGTTTGTGTGATGCAGTGTGTGCTGCAACTGGTTTGTCAAGTAAGTTCGTTGGGCTATGGCTTGTTTTGTGTCTGCTCTACGACCATTCATTCTTTGTCAGAGTGTGTTTGCGCTGAGACTTGGGTATTCTGTGTTGCAATGTTTGCAAAGTAACTGGTATATGAGGTTTTCTGTTGCACAACTGTATCTGCCTAGTACGGGATATGAATCACTGGTACGTCCGCTGGTGAAAAAAGTGGAGGATTGATGGATGACGCAGGAACCACAGCATGGTTTGTTTCAGGGATCCTCTGGTGGCCATAGTGGTGTTGGATGTGGTTGGCTGAAGTTGAGGATGAACCATTTTATTGTGAAGGTTTGAACCTGGGAGGTTCAGAGAGCAAATTTTAAATTTATAGTGAAGAAGCAAGGATTTTGCGGCCGGATTTGAGAATGTTTTTCAGTGTGTTAAAGTATTTATGATATGACATTCAGAGTTACAGTGGAGCACCCGTGTCCGTGTAATTCTGTTATCCGTAAGTACAATAAACCCTCGATCTAACGACATTGCACGGTGCCAGGTAATTATGTCGTTTGTGACGGGGCTGCTTCACGTCTACGTATGTGTTGCTTGGCTGTAGATGTATAAGGTGAAGATGTTTGGTATCGAGTCCCTGGTTGCGGCAGTAGAATGTGGTGGTGCTGTATATACGTATGACGTTGTAGGTTATGTTGATCCTTACTGCCGGTGACGACTTATCAAATTAGACTTTTCCTTGTTTGTTATTTATATGCCCGGATAGCCTGAGGAGTTTACCAAAGGAGTTTACATAGAAGAAAAAAGAAGCAAATTTTTTTTTTAACGTTCAGTTTCTTTTAACAATAGTTCACCAGACGTACATGGCACAATAACGTACAAAAATTCTTTCCCGTGATTTTATGTCTTACCGTGCGAACGTTAATAGGTAACACCAGTGGCGGAATTCACTAAGTCATGAGTGTTCGTCCCAGTTTATTATCGGTTGTGATCTGCCTCAGTTTGCTCCACAAAGGAAAACGACCTAAACTACTGGGTACCACTAACGGTGTCTTAAACTGCTATACTCACATGTGCAGCTATTTCTTGCACCTACTTACTTGAGTACTACTCTT
>PNEQ01016991.1:45155-137947 GCA_003012365.1 Medauroidea extradentata | reverse complement strand
AGGGACTGCTACTACTACACGGTCGACATTTTCGAACCAGTGAATATACATCCGCCCTCGGCCGTTGTCGGAGCTGAAATGAATACCCCTACCCCTTCATACAGCGGCAGTGGACTCGCCCGACACTTCTTGCAGTTCTACGGGCCTGGTTGGTCGCTTCCTCTAATGGTGAAGGAGAGGGAGTAGGAGCATCTGCGCATAGCGAAATTGTAGCGACTCGTTTTGTTTGTTGTCCCACATAGTGGCAGGGACGAACTTGAGACTGCTTTTCGCGTGGACAGCTATAGCTACTTATCCTGCTGCAGAATTAGTTCAACTAGCCGCTTGGACATTCTGACACTTGATGACTGAAGTACCAATCTTCTGTACAAAGGGGTTTTTAAATTAAAGTAAATATTATCAGTTACGAATAATACTCGCGAGCAAAGCCTCGGGAGACTGCTAGTTATATATGCATTGGAAGTCGAATAAGTAATATTTATTCCTCTTTAAGAACGTGCCAAATAGAACTTGCGAAAAGAGTTTGTAACAGCCAATTGCACAAACAGTAAACATTTATATCATGATGTAGTGGAATATTTAAGTGGTGCGAAATTACACAATTATTCAACTTAATTGCAGATAATGATTATGTTCTAGAGTTCTAGAGGTTATAAAATGCTATGCACAAAACATTTACTTAAAACTTACTACGCCTATGTGCAGGAGTGCTAAAAAAAATAGGTATGGAAAAAATGTTTCCTATACACCAATTTTAGCTTTGATACGCGGTTTTAGGGATCAATCAAGTGTATATTGTCATTATCAGACTTGTAACTTACAATAAGACGGACCACGTTGCTTTATTTACAAGTTGTAAGTTTCCCATACTGTGTTGAGGATAAAAACTTCCGTTCGTGTTGTGTATGTATCCTGATGACTAAAGCACACTCTGCTTATTTATGTTTTCTTGTCTTATTTCTACTTTTAGTTTTCTTGTGACAGTCATTTATTTCGCAATGGAGTATGTCCATACAAACAAATCCAGTCATGCACTCCCATTGCACAGTTCTTCCAAAGATCATAACTTCCGTTATTGTTTGGGTAACCTTATTTGCAGTGCATTACTGGCGTATAAGGCATAATTATTCATCATCACCTCCAAACTAGTTCACACAGTTACACGCACTGTTACAAAAGACCCATAAATTTGACGGATTCGTTTGAATTTAGGCTATATTTCAAACTCCGGTAAGTTGAAGTTAATGCAGCGATTGGACAACAGTTTATTTAACTCGCTCTTCTAGATTATGATCCTGTAGTAACTAGCATAGAACTGCTCACTGACTGTAGTGCTACCTTGCCAGATGTACAACTGGTCATGGTCACTACTTTGAGTACTAGCCAATGAACGTACAGCTGAGGGAGAATATAACACAAGGCAGTGGTATCAATTCCGAAGGTCATTGAACACACGACATTTATGGGTCTCTATATAACTCATATCTAGAGAGATGACGTTTAATCAGGGAAATATGGACTGTTTGCTGGTTTTCAACACACGTTCAGCTTACCAGAACATTACTGGCTTTAGCTTGTACGTAGAGCTTTAACCCTATTTGACTGAGACAGTCAGGTTCGCGATATTGTGATGTTTAATGCCTAGAGCCACGATTATATGTTGAAAAGATTTTTTGCAACATTTGGTTTCGATGCGTCATGTGCACGTCTACAGGTCTGCCACATCGCCCGTAATTGGATAATTTTCCTCTCACTCGTCTTGGCAAATTACCGACGTAAGGAGACACAGTAATATTACTCTGATTGGTGACGTCAAACGAGAAACGCATCTGAAAAAAAGACGCGCTACCAATAACCAAAAAGCAGAGCTGCCGATGTGTACGAGAGACACTGAAACAAAGTGGGGCAAAAATCTTTTTGCGACAAAATCGTGGCCCTAATAATGCCTCATATTGGTCTGCAGACAGCTACGTTGTTTTTTCATAAGTAGATCACTGAGTCACATATGTTGCAGGCAAATACAGTGTTTTGAAGTGTATGTTGGCACAAAACATTTTCACGATTTGCCGTCATCTCTGATCGTATTTAGAGCCAATGATTTTTGTTGAAAAAATGCTGCAACATTCTGTTTCAATACCTCATGTGCACATCCTCAGCTCTGCTTCATGGTCTGTGATTGGCTGTTTTTAACTCTCTAAGTCTTGGTGATCTACCCGAAAATCACAGACGTGTGGTGTCGCAGTAACCTTATTCACATTGGCTCAGCCATACACAGTAAAAAAAGTGTACATTTACAAGGAAAATCTTGTAAACTAATATCAGCACGTAATAAGTCAGGTAATGAAAGTAAGATGTCAGAAACCTTTTAAAGTGGTTACAAATATCGTAAACACCTTTGCGAACTAGTAAAATAAACGTTAATAAGCACATTTTTAGATTTGAAACAAAATAAATATAGGAGACCAAAAACATTTTACAAAACATTTCGTAATTTTATAAAAAAATTTTTTGGAAATTAATTGTAACACTACAAAAAAGTGTTGTAAACTTAACCAGATATTAGCTGTAAATATACAAAATTTGTTTGTATATTTACAGAAATATTTGTAAATATACAAAGACGTTAGTAAAAATACAAGTTTTTTTTTGTAAATTTTACAAAAAGTCTTTGCAGTGTTACCAAAAACTTTTTTGGAAACTGGTTTTCAAAAAAAGTTTTGTAAAAGTACAAACATTTTTTACTCTGTATGAACTACTTCTCTTCACAAACACACTCTGCCAATAGCCACGAAGCATAGGTGCAGATGTGAGCGTTATGCATTGATACGAAATGTTTCATAATTATTTTCACTAAATTTCACCAACTCTACTCATATCATGACTCGCATGTGGGAACCGGGCCGTTCACTATAAACTGAGCACTGCAGAAAGTTTCCTTTCATCCGTTCTGCAGTCATCTGTACTATTTTAAATATGAAAACTTCCGTGTGACTAAAAACCTGCGCAAAAGTTTCAACACACTCAAACGTTAACATATATTGGCCCAGTATAACATATTTTTTATTAATTACAAGTTCTGCTGAGTGCTCAGTTTATTGCGAACAGCCTATACTTGTACCACACGTGCATATAGAGGCGCTGAGAACTTTCATATGACGAAGAAATTTCCCATGTATTTATGATACGTGTTCCATTAAAGAACACGAAAAAGTAGAGGGAAAATCCAACTTTGTATGAGAATGATACAATATTGTATGGAGAAAATTTCACAACACGTTTACGTTCATTACTTTCATTTCAGGAATATGAAATTCACTAAACATTTTTTTACCGCGTACGTAGGCTACGTAACGGTTGTAACGTATCCGTATGAACGCTACAGTAAATAAAAATTTAAAAAAAATTAAATACATGTTCTTTTTGCCGTTGTTATTTCTATATATGTTTCATTCAAAAACGTTACGGTGCAATATTTTGCAGCGGATATATTGCACTAGCGAAAGCATATGTTGTGCAAATGTAAATTCTATGCTGTGAATACAATCCCAAACAATTTACGTACGTGGGGGCCACGGTGGCCGAATGGTCAGATCACTCGCCTCCCACCAAGGCGATCCTGGTTCGATTCCTGGTGGGGCCTATTCCCGGAATTGCGCATGTAGGAATCGTGCCGGACGATGCCGCTGGTCGGCGGGTTTTCTCGGGGATCTCCCGTTTCCCCCGCCCTTTCTCTCCGGCACTGGTCCATACTCACATCATGTCACCCTTCACCAGCTCTGAAAGACCTCGATGTTTAGCGCTGATCAAAATCTCTCACTCGCTCACATCACGCACGGACGTTAAGTGTGGATATGTATCTAGCTTTATGCCTGCCCTCGGGTAACATTCCATACAATTTTTTTTTATTTACCTGAAATTTTTTTCTACTGTTGTTTCAATCGTTCCACATAGAAGAGGTTGCACAACCGCCATATGTTTGTAGGAGTTGTTATTCCAGTCTCGCGGGGGCGTTTGTCCCTGCCCTGACTTTCTCGAACTTCCTGTCGCAGCTTTGTTCAACTCCGAGGTTCCACGAGACACGGGGAAGAAGCCCTTAGATTTCCGCCCTAGCTACAACCCAACAGCTCCGGGCAACAGTGTATCGTGTTTGGTTTCCGGGAAACGCAAACATTAGCAACTCGAGATGTGCAGTTGTTCAAAGCGAGGGCTCCACTGTTGCCCCGAGCTGAGGAAACATTCAACACAATATCACAACCTCCTTACCAACTTCTCTAAGAGACACAGATCTCACGCTGGGATACGGTGTTCGAATATTATCTTGTGTATTTTAGTACTATAAAAGTTTATTTCTATATATTGTTTAAGGTATGCGAAGGCGACCCTGGGATTGCATTCAATAAAATGTTAATCACTGAAATTCCAGTTGAATTCACTGATTTTAAATCAGTATATTTTAGTCACTGAATCATATAAACTCGTTTCACTAACTTCACTTGCTCATTTTTGACCAAAATAAATGGAATACCACCGAAGTGCTTCATTTCTCACCGATACAAGTTTTGATGAAAAAATTATATATATATATATATATATATATATATATATATATATATATATATATATATATATATATATATATATATATATATATATATATATATACAAGATGTCCAGAAACGGCCATGTAACAAGCACACAACATGAATCATGGACTAAATTGGAGATGAAAATGTAAGTGGTAAAATGATTTACGATAATTTATTTCGTGCACAATGTGGCAACACAGCACGGGAGTGAATGCCTTCTTGCACTCATAATACGACGGCCCGAACAGTGGCAGTTTAATATCTGTGAAGCACAAGAGGGGTATAATTGGCTGCTGTGTTGCCACACTGTGCAAGAAATAATGAATCGTACTACATTTTTCCGCTAACATTTTCGTCTCAAATTTAGTCCAGGATTCATGGGGTGTGCTTATTACGGCCGTTTCTGGACATTATACATATATATGCTGGACATACAGTGTGTATTTATATATTTTTTTTCTGGAAATTCTGCATGTATATCCAGTACAAAAAGAATGTCGTAGGCCATATGCTATTAAAGAAGTTTTTAAAATAACTGTGAGGGTAATTACGACATACATTTTTAAGAGGAGAGAGTTTGGTGGTAAATAAAATAATCTTCGACAGTCTGTTACATTTTACTAAGTATTTTGTAAAAAATGTACAAGAAATTATTTGTAACTGTACAGCTTATATATATATATATATATATATATATATATATGTGTGTGTGTGTGTGTGTGTGTGTGTGTGTGTGTGTGATCCCAGGGGATAAATAAATATACGTGAAATGAATATCAAATAATCAATATAGCAATATCCATATGTATGTAGTGGCCCCTAATTTTTGCACAAAATATTTTTGCATCTTTTTCTGTCATTGTTTCGTGATAAGGGCGTGGTCTATCACAATTTTCATCACCATTTTTAATTTATTTATTTGTACCAGATATTTTTTTCCTTATTTAACACACAAAATGTGACTAAATTTTTCCTTTATGAAACTTTTTATCTCTCATAATTTTCGCGTAATGGCTTGTTAAGGTCATATTTTGCATGTTTCCGTTTTAAGGACTACACTAAAACCAACTGATACACCAAACTAACAAAAAATCACAGTGGATAAAAACACTGCAGGCTACAATGTCATGCTCATAAAAATTAAGAACAATACTGTTTGTATTTTTAAAAAAAATATTGGATTTTTAAATTGTTATTTTCAGTGTCAGCATTTTTTTAATTCAAATAATTTTTATATCTTGAACCCAACGGGAAACTGTAGTGTTTTTCACGTCCAAAATACACCACTTAAGTAGTCTAAAAACAGATTAAAGTGTTTTTCGAAATTCAGACTCTTAGGACGTGAAAATACATGTAATGCGATTTAGATAAATCTTCGATATCTATCGAACCCGTCAAGACATACAGTTAATTTTTGCTTCAGGATGATGACTGCAGAATTGATCGCAAAACGGTTTTAGGAATTTTCGAAAATCTAACTCTCAGTGCTGTGCAGGGGTCATATGTGTTTTTTAATGAATGATCGCTTTTGATACGACTGAACGGGCTACCGTACTTTAATTGGACACTTATAGAAATGTCTAAGATATGAAATGAAAAAATTTTCGAAATTCGACACCTAAAAGGGTTTTCCATGAACCCATGATATCTATCTAACCAGTAGCGCCTGAGTGATGCTTGCGTAAGTATTTAAAACTCATATGTAAGTTTACTTTCTTTATGAGATAACTGGATTGTTGAGAATAAAACTAAGTTTGCGAAATATCAAGGCATACGATCCGAAAAGCAAGTACGGCCAGATAGAAATAAATTTTTATAGGAGTTTCACTGTACAGTAATCTATCTAAAGGTGGTGTTGCACAGCCCACGGTCATAGAAGAACAGGTCTGGACACTCGCCTGGAAACTTGACCCCCTCGTTCTTTGGCTGCTGTTGTGCTTTATTGGCGCTGCACTCAGGGTGGTCGGGCTCAAACTTCACCCACTTCCCTCCCACAAAGATAATCAATTTATCAAAACGTATTTTTTAACTATTTATGAAATACTTACTTCGCTCACGATACTAAAGCATGGCTCCAGAAATCTATATTTACTTTATAATATAAATACTAGAAAAAAGTGGGTGAAGTTTGTGCCTGACCGCCCTGACTGCAGCGCCAATTAAACACAATATTCTCGGTAACTTGGTGAACTGCAGCCAAATAACAAAGGGGTCAAGCAAAATACATTGGTAGGTAGGTGAGTGTCCAGACCTGTACTTCTGCGACTGTGGTACAGCCTCTATTAGCCCAGAACATGAAAATTTTATTTTTTACATTAAAATGATTTCATGAATTTTCGATGTTAAGGGAGGTTCTGGCTCAAATTCCGTTATGAGCTGCGTACGAACGTTTAATTGTGACACACAAAAACTGCAAGACAGACATAATTAGTGCAATTTGCCTGTAGTCGTTTTAAAATGAATTATGCAGTTCACTTTGCACTTATGTTCCTCGACAACATCAGCTCACATATATCATGTCACTAATCTCAAGGTTGGGGCACCAAATACGTTTCCGCGAAACATTTTCCCACCAAAACTTTCTAATGGCATTAAACTTCAAGTGAATATTTTGAAAATATGTTATTGAGGGCTTCGTCACCAATGGTTGTGCATAGGGCAAATCAGACGTTTCATTGGATTAAACTCTTACATTTAAGAGTCTATAACTTCCCACAACGTCAACTTTGCTGTGCTATAAATAAGGCCCAGGTGAAGCCGTTGTTATTGGCAGGGACAAACTTTAGACTGCTTTTCACGTGGACAGCTATAGCTATTTATCCTGCTGCAGAGATAACTTAACTCGACTAGCAGCTTGGACATTCTAACACTTGATGAATGAACTACCTGGCTGGTGCACAAAGATGTTTTTCAATTAAAGCATATTTTGTCGATATGAGTAACACACGCGAGAAAAGCCACGGGCGCACTGCTAGTTAATTAATAAAATATTAAAATTAACGAGGAAGATATTGAACATGACATTTTTAAATGCAATTGAAAAAATTGATCAAACTGCTGAAACAGGCTTAAAATCAATATAACAACATTATGTTAATAACAGCTTCTAAATAATATGTATACCAATTATATGACACAATCAAGACATGAAATTAGCATTAAATAATATCAAATCATCACCATAGTTACCATTGCACTATTAACTAACGCTAGATACCTTCAGCTAAGTTATATGTAACACTTTGCTAAGATTTGATATTGTATGCTAGGTTGCATATGAGATTGGTAAAATTTGACTGTTAGCTATGGGCAAAAATGTTTATTATTTTGAATTTTGGGGGAACAATGCAATACATTTTTTGTTCTAAAATGAGGTCGAGATGTCCATTTTCCTATTTGTACTGTAAAGTCTGACTTGTGATCTGAAACAATTATCCAATAAATTAAAAATTATTCCCCATAAGTAGTAGTCAAATTTTACCAAATTTATATGAAACAAGGTTTTATTATAATTGTAACAATATTCATAATTTCAGTAGTACATCATATATTTCCTCCTAATTAAATTACGGATTAACTCCCTAAACATATGGATTACTTCAACGAAATATGGCACAACAAACAAAAGACAAAATGCGAGGCAAGTTACTGGATTTCAGCTGTTTCCGAAATGTGCGTTTTCTTCCTCCAATAACTGCCCTCTCAGCACTTTAAGTTTTGCGTGGAGGTTATGTATAACTTGAATGGTGATCGTGATTTTTAACTACAGATTGTTTTTTTTTTATTAAAGGGTTCTAACAGCAACATACAATTAAAATTCAAGGACTTTCAAGGACTTTTCAAGTACTGTCTACTAAAATTTCAAGGACCGCCGTAAATTACGTTTAATACCTATGCCAAATTTTTATTTCAGTTATTAAGGTTTTATTTGCAAAATTTCTATTACTGTTTCATCCCTCCCCCCCGCCCTTTTAAAACTGAATTCACCAATGATAAATGGACCAGAATATTTCAATTTCATTTAAAACTATCACCTTCATATTTAATTAAACTCCTTCATATTTATTAAAAAGTTTCATGAAAATAAATTACACTGAATAAAAAATATATTCTTTTAAAGACAGGCATTTTGATAAAAAAAAAGTCTGTTACCGGTTCTAATGTAAAAAAATATGGCATATGCCCTATGCTGCTGCTTAAGTATTAGCTCACATTAAGAATATTTTATTCCCAATTCAAGGTATTAAAATTACCACTAATTACATGCTGTAACTGAATAAATAAAAATAAGTAAGTAAAGTGAAATATAGTTCACTAATTACGCAACGTACAGCGTGAAATCATTGGTACAAAACACAGCTTCGGAAGTCGTAGGGCAACTTCGACTTGAGAAACGTGGGATACATTCTGCTTTGCAGCATCCACTGCACACTAGCTTCTCTCACACCTGACACATAATTCATTGTTTAATAATCTCGTAAATAACGAATTTTGTTTGGGCCACTTTTCCTTTTCAAATCTCTTAAGTTCCCATTTTGCGCCTCTTCTCTTCCAAAAAAGTTTTGCTATTAAGCTCTAGCAGATGCAGATTGCTACTTGTCGTGATCACATAAAAAACACTAGGCATAACCTAACGTGCTGTGGTGTATCAATTTCACAGACACTGCAAAAGGTCTCTTAACATCAAGTAAATTACATTACAGAAATAATGCATAGACAAAATATGGTTTCATATTTCTGAGAAAGAATTTTAATGTTAGGAAAATAGCTAAAATATTAGATAAGGAAACCCAAAAATTCAAGGACTTTTCAAGGACTGTATAAATCAAGGACTTTTCCAGGCCTTTTAAGAACATGGTCAAAGTTCCAGGACTTTCCAGGACCGTAAGAACCCTGAAGTATTATATTGATGAGTAGTGATGATGGTATATCGCGGGAAAACTTGCCTGTTTGCTGGGCTTCAACGTACGTTCAACTTTTGGAAAGATTACTGGCTTTCGCATGCACGTGGAGTTGTTACCCTATTTGACTGAGCCAGAATCCCGCTGTTGTAATATTGTGGTGTATGTTATTTGTCTGCAAACAGCTACGTTGTGTCAGACGTATATCACCCAATCATACATGTCACAAGAAACTATAGTGGTTTCAATGGTATGTTGGCACAAAAAATTTTTCGCGATATACCATCACCTCTATTGGTATAAGTTATGCTTAAAAACAATCCAAAGTCTTTGCTAATATTTTTTGTTTCTTTCTTACGGAGACTTTTCATTCGAGTACCTGTTTTTCAAATTATATACTTCAGAACGGTTGGATAAATATTATGAGTCACTTGTGCAGATGACATTTGGCATCAGTGTACGGAAGGTCTGAGAGCAGCTCATGGCAATGACATGAGGTCGTCTACCACTTCTCATTCGCTTTGTCATTTGTCGTAATTTCCTCAGGAGCAGCAGGAGGTTGCCTAGCAACGAGCACAAGTCCCGTGGCCCGGAACCGTCACAGCGGGCTTCCGGTGCTCGACGGCAATTAAGGGTTCCGTCTGCCTGCGGTTATTTCGCGCTTCCAAGGGCCTGGTAACACGTGGGTGCTAGGACCAACTCATTCTCACTAGCAGCTTGCCTCGTCACATCTACTATCATGAACCTGAAATCCCCCCTCTCCCTCCCTTCCGCCTGGAATCTAACTCAGCGTGAGTTTAAGTGGCCTCCCTATATAGGTTGTGTTGGTGTGTGAGAGGCAAGAGCAGTAAGGTTGCCACTAAGCGACGTATGTAATACATTATCGCCTCTCCGCGCAAGCTACTCAGATGGCGTGCAGTGCTTTACTGCTATCCATTTTCCTACGAGACTTTAAGCGGTGACAAATTACTTTATTTATGAACAGCGTAGTTAAAATTCTGACGCTTGTTTCTATAGTTATGTTTTTAGAATCCGATAGTTAATTTTCCAGATACGGCAGTCTGAAAACACAATTTTGGCCGTTTCGATGGGTCAGAAAATAGTGTTTCTAATAAACGTACCGAATTTTTAAAACTATAGCGACATTATTTGAAGTGTGTATTCTTTTCGTAGATGAACAGATTAAATGTGCGTTATATATTTGCGTAAAAAATAGAGTAGTAAAAACTCGCTGCAACGTATTTGAAGCGCAAGTAGGCAGGCCCCTTATGATGGGTTCCTACCACTCGAGTAGAACTTACCGTTTATATATCATAACAATATTTTCATAGCGCTTTAACATTATACAAATTTCTACGGTATGCTATTAATGTTTACATAAGCAATACATGAGGACCCCTATAATTTAAAATTAAATATGAATAATAGCGCCATCAGTATTGGTACGGTATTATCGATTCATGATTGTATAGTTAGGCAATGTATTTTACTAGAGAACGAAAATGACTTCCTTAAGATGATTGTTTTTCAAAAAACAAACAAGTACATAAAATGTTTAAAATTTCTGAGTTCGACTTGTGAGAACAGCGGAGTGATAAAAGCCGGAGTTTCACACCCAACGAGAAGCACATCGCCTCTATTCACAGCGCGTCAAACTAACCTGCAACATTTTCGTTGTAGTCTTTTTTTCCTATAAGACATTAAGCGGCGATACTGAAATTTTAGATTTTTGATAGAAGTAATTAAAGGCCAACGTATTTATCTTGGTATTCATTTTGCCCATTCAGGTGGTTTTTTTGTAATTATAACAATCAGGAAAAGTTTTTTTTTGCCAATTTTAAAGGTCCGAAAATCATGTTATTTCCAAGCAATCTTAATTTTAAAATCGTAGATGCGTAGTTCCAAGAGTGTGTTCTTCTCGTAGTTAAACGTAATGTGAATAACACAAACTGTTTTGGATAGGGAAGAAAATACGTGACACGTTGCAAAACCGTCTATGCAACAGGCGAGGCCTTCTCTTCAGCAGCGACCGTACTATTTAAAATAGGTACTGGTAAACAAATTGTTGCGAGCCTTAAACTGGAAGAGATAATATAACAATTTGAAGTCTACGTAAAACATTAGCTCGAGTTACGCTTGCACTAAATTTATTTTCCACTTGAAGGGGAAATGTGGAAATAAAAAAAAATTATGGTCTCGTTTGTGTCAGGTTCTCCATAGCACACAGCTTATTTCCACACAGTAAAAAAAGTTGAACATTTACAAGGAAATTCTTATAAACTAATATCAGAACGTAATAAGTCACGTAATGAAAGTAAGATGTCAGGAACTTTTTAAAGTGGTTACAAATATCGTAAAGACCTTTGCGAACTAGTAAAATAAACGTTAATGAGCAAAATTTTCGAATTGAAACAAAATAAACCTAGGAGACCTGACAAACTTTACAAAACATTTTGTAATTTTACAAAATAATTTGGAAACTAGTTTCCAAAATTTTTTTTTTTGCAACACTACAGAAAAGTGTTGTAAACTTAACCAGATATTAGCTGTAAATATACAAAATTTGTTTGTATATTTACAGAAAAGATTGCGAATATACAAAGAAGTTTGTAAAAATACAAGTTTTTTTGTAAATTTTACAAAAAGACTTTGCAGTGTTACCAAAAAGTTTTTTGGAAACTGGTTTTCAAAAAACCTTTTTGTAAAAGTCAAAATTTGTTTTACTGTGCAACGCTTGGTTTTGTAGTCAAACTTCTGTTTATTTACTGTCTCTGAAATTAACGTCACTACTGTTCCATCAAGTTCTGTACGTCTGCGGCCTTTGAATGGAGCGAAGTCTACTTGAAATCACATTTACCAACTGTTTACCAATAAGTCAGGACCTGAAAATATCGCGTTATTATCTGACAGCAGCCTAGACTGCAAGTTACTGTGTGATTGTCTGGCGTCTTCTGTTGGCCGACAGTATGTGCAACTTTTTCAAGCAGTGATATGAAGTCAACTTTAAGAGGGCGTGGTAAATAATTCCACGCTAAAAGCGCTCATCTATAACTGTAGGTTTCTTGAAGCCAATTTGCGAAAGTTAAACAATGGCAATCCTAGACAATAGTTTTAGCCAACGTTTTAAACAAAATTGTTTCCGGTGTTACGAACTTCTGAGGCACAATTTCTGACGCCGGAACCTCGTGCATTTAACTGCGGCGCAAGAGATCACGCGTAACGGATTAGTAATTCTGTATAAATATTTACTCATAAAGTTGGCAAATACCTTTATCTAGGATTGTCATTGAGTATTTTATCCATATTGGCTTCGAAAAAAAAAAAAAAAAACGTAATAGTCAATTAATGTTTTCAGCGTTTATTTATCTTCTCTCACCTTAAAACATCCGCTATCTTGTATGGCGGCCACAAAAATAACAGAAAATACCTGAGCCAGTAAATATCAGGGAGTGTGTTTGGGTGAGTATAGGCCAGAAAATTCTAGCCTGTCACAAAACAAGAGACTTTACACGATTGAAAACTTTAGCATTTGACTTTAACATTTGATTTTACGATAGCTTCCAATACATGGCTGCTCTATAGAGTCGTACGCAATGGCGTCGCCAAAGCTAAAGTCCAGCAGCCTTGACATTACGTTTCCGATAAACTGATAATCTAAAGTCAAAGTCAAGATGGCCGTTCGCAAAGAACCAGCTGATTATGTATATTAGAACGAAAAAAAGGTTATTTCTGAGTCTCGTTTTGATCTTCAGTATTGGGATTTCGTGAAAAAACGACAGGTTTGTCTTAAAGGTTTTCGAAATACCTGGTAAATATCGTTGGAGAATTATTCGTAAATGAACTTAAAATTGTGTCAGTATAAGGTGTTACTTTTGTTATGAAAATATCATAATAAATGAAAAATATATTAATAATTAGATTTATTTACGGAATATATAAATGAAATGCTCTTTTATGGAAAACATATAATGATATAAATCATAATATTTCTGTTTAAGAAACATACTTTCAATCGGTATTCAACGTTCGTTAGTTTAACTTTACGTTTGTATTGCGTATTGACAAAATACATAAAGTTAAGTAAAATGTCAAAGTATTCAATTGTGCGAAATATACACTTCCCTATAACAATATTGAGACCGCGGTGGCCGAGGGGTCAGACCATTCACTTCCTACCAAGGTTCGATTCCCGGCGTGGTCGGTCCCCAGATTTTCCCACGGGGGAATCTTGCCGGTCGATGCCATTGGTCGGCGGGTTTCTTCGGGGATTTCCTGCTTCCCCCGTCCTTTCATTCCGGCGCTGCTCCATACCCACCTCATAACACCCCACATCAGCGCTAAAGACCTCGATGTTAGCGCTTACTAAAATCTCTCACTCACGCTCTTCCCACCAATAACGAACGTTATACATTACAGCGGTTATGTCTTACGTAGAGTGAATCAATAGGAATATCGGGCGAAGGAATGCAGGAACCATTGGTAGAGGTACGTCAATTTCGCAAATACATTCCAGGTCAGGTTGAAAGGCAAAATTATATACGTCATAATCACGGGTGTGATTAGCTGGCGGCTGTCATGAAACGCAATTGAGTACTGCAAGCCAGTAATGAATTAGGAAATGATTCATAGAGCTATCGCTTATAATGTTGTAAGCCAGTGAATAATGGACTGTATCCAGGGCGTGTACAGGACTGAGCAATCTAGGCTGCTGCCAGATGAATTCGCGAAATTGACGTACCTCTAACCATTGGTGCTGACATTACAGTCATGTCTACAGTTGTTTCATGACCGGAAAAATCCGCGGGTTTACCAACCTGTAGACTAGTCTCCAATAATGTTTGTGCACTGAAGCATAGAGCAGCAGTTCATTGTCTGCTGCTGACACAGTGATGCCAAATGTTTGGGATTGCATTCAGATGGTTTCTTTATTATTAGCTTGCTGCCCTCCGTAGGATGTTTAATAAGTAGGGCCCGGTAGTTTTCGCGAGAAGATTTTTGCACCACTTTGTTTCAGTGCCTTACTGCAGCTCTGCTATGTAGTCAGTGATTGGATACCGTAACAGCCAGAGTGTGAAGGGTAAACCCGCAAATCACAGACGTGATGTGTGGCAGTTATCCGTGTACTGATTGGCACAGTCAAATGAATAACGACTCTGCACAAAAACACTCTGTCAATAGCCATGAAGTTGAACTGCAGGTGTGCACGTAAGACACTGAAACAAAGTGGGGCAAAAATCTTTTCACGAAAACTACCGAGCCTTATTAATAAGTGACAAGTTGTTACAACTATAGCGAATCAAAAATGACTAATTATTCAGAACCAAACGTCTATCCGGGCTTGATCTCCTGAAAATTTGTGCAGTACTGTAAGTGTTAACATTGTAAATTGAGTTTGGTATACGTCATTCGGCATAAAGTGAGCACTAAAGATTTAACCTTTGAAGGAAAATCATTAGCCATTGATGCATATATTTCAACATTAAAAATAGTTACGTTGCTCGTAAGGTTGAAAACAGATTGCCGAATATAGTTCCGTGCATTTTCCTATTTAAATGCAACAATACTGAAATAAAATCTACTGAAATCATAATATTAATGTTCTATAGAATTAATAAACTTTTTTTATCAAACTTTACAGGTTCCTACCGACTGAAAAATTTATCTTAGACGCGCAAACATTAAGTGACATATTCAGAGAGGTTAGACATTCCCGTCGTTAGCTGTTACGCGCGGAAATATATTAATTGGCTTTATTGAGTGCTCATTTCGTTCCGAACCGCCTATATCATTGCCATTGCCTTGGAAGATAACACATTCAGAGGTACATAGCCAACTTGTTTTCATGCAGCTCTGCTTCACTGCCAATGATTGGCTGTATTCCCCTATCAACGTGTTGGGGACATGTTTTGTCGCAGTAAACTTTTTATGATTGGCTCTGTATAAATACTCTCTGTCAAATGTGCACATAAGACATTGAAATTAAGTATTGCAAAAATCTTTCGCTAAATCAGGCGTTCGTAATTATAAACCTGTCTTTATCTTCTCTCGCTATACACCCGGAATTTTATTCAAGTGCACTCTAAATCTGAATTAGTGAATATTCAATGATTCACGCCGATCGATGGAGCAGTTTCAACTATTTGAATCAGTGAAAATATTCACCGTTTAATTAGTGAACATTCACTGATTTCCTTTAAAAGTGCCAACATTCCACATATTAATTAGTGAATGTCTACAGATTTTCCAGTAGTTTTCACTGATTCAATAAGTAAAAGGTGTTCTTTGAAAAACAACTGGAAAAACAGTGAATTTTCACTGATTCACTTATGAGATGTTGGCACTCTTAAAGGAAATCAGTGAATATTCACTAATTAAATATTAACTATTTTCACTGAAACAAATTGTTCAAACTGCTCCATACATCAGCGTAAAATAGGGAATCCTCACTAATTCAGATTTAGAGCGTGATTTTTTTTTACATTGGCTGAAGTTATGGAGCTAAATATTTACAACTTCACTATACATATGCATAAAAAAGGAAATTTGTTTGACCCACGCGGAAAACGAATTGTTCAAAACGAGGTAAAATATTTCGAGAAATGTATGATAAAATGTAAATCTCCAATGCAAAATTTTCGTTTCGTAATTTGAAATATTATTTTGAAAACCCATTCAAATATACGCTGGGCAGATCTCATTACACACACACACACACACACACTTTGATCATACTTCTAAAACGTGACTTGCACATTTAGGAGTTGTTGTTTACCGCAGCGTTTTGCTTGTTTTATACAAATGTTTACTAAGCTAAATTAATGTTTACTTTTCAAAATGAACAAGGTATTTTTCTGTTTTTTTTTATTAAGAGTGTACGGACAATACAGAACTATACATTTGATCATTTCGAGAACTTGCAAGCAAATAACAAATTACAGGGCTCTTTTGGAGTATCCATTTTGTACTAATATTGTAATTGTTTACAATTACGATAGTAAATATATTTGAGAATATCAGTTCTTGTGGTAAATAGTCGTATAATCATGGTGTGTAAACAAATGTTGCAGTAATTTAACTAATAGATTTTTTTAACGAGACCAAATCTTTATTCGGTACTGCAACAATACATCGACAGGACGACGAGAAAAGTCACACAGTTGGATGTAAACTATTAAAAAAAGATGTATTTCATTAGTGATATGAATGTTTTAAATCAACAAAACGGTTTCCAATTAGTAGAGGTAAATTTTCTCTCTCTGAAACGTGATTAAATGAATAATTTAAAAGTGGTCTCACAAAAAAAAATATTTTTCGTTGGGAAACAAATATTTTTAAAATGTTCCTTGCTGGTTACTCTATCATAATAAAACCGAGTGAAATATAAAGAAAAAGAACAAAATATAAATCATAATAATTTTAAATCAGTGATTTAAGGGCTCGGCGTACCGCAATTTTCATCACAATTTTTTTATTTTCTATTTGTACCAGATATTTTTTTCTTATTTTAGACACAAAATGTGACTAAATTTAGCTCTTATGAAATATTTTTTCTCTCATAGTTTTCGCGTAATGGCTTCTTAAAATCATATTTTGCACGTTTCCGTTTTAAGGACTACACTATAAACCCACTGATATACCAAACTCAAAAAAAAAAAAATCACAGTGGATAGAGACATTGCAGGCTACAATTTCATCCTCATAAAAATAAAGAATAAAAATTATTTGTATTAAAAAATTTGAATTTTTAAAATTTTTATTTTCAGTTTCAGCATTTTTAAAAATACAAATAATTGTTATTCTTTATTTTTATGAGTATGACATTGTAGCCTGCAATGTCTTTATCCACTGTGATTTTTTTTTTAGCTTGGCATATCAGTTGGTTTTAGTGTAGTCGTTAAAACGGAAACATGCAAACTATGAACTTAACAAGCCATTCCGCGAAAACTATGAGAGAAAAAAAATTTCATAAGAGCCAAATTTAGTCTCATTTTGTGTCTTAAATAAAAAAAATATCTGGTACAAATAAAAAACAAAAAAAATGGTGATTAAAACTGTTGTAGACCGCGCCCTTAATTCAGCACGCCACTGAGGAAAGTTGACAACTAGTGAACATTGCACTGTACAGAAGCGTATTTTGTGCTGTGCGGACCAATAATACAGAAGCTCTGACGTTCTTGTAGTGCTGCTT
This sequence comes from Medauroidea extradentata, assembly GCA_003012365.1. Lineage (NCBI taxonomy): Eukaryota > Metazoa > Arthropoda > Insecta > Phasmatodea > Phasmatidae > Medauroidea > Medauroidea extradentata. Next base: position 120,272 of record PNEQ01016991.1, on the reverse strand, counting down.
ACAAACGATACACTTTTGTCGTCTTTATATGCACAGGAAATGTGCTCTTTCCTTTAAAAAGTAAATTACATACAAGCTGGGACATACCGGCACAGAATGGTGTATTTTAAATAGCAATTTTCAAATAACAGGATTTTGTCCCGGTGAGTAGTATTTTTCCGTATAAAATCACTCTTTAAATGTTGCTTGCATATTATTATTGACGGAAAATTATTAAGGAGTGTTCCTTGTGTGATTATATTGCAGCAATCAACATTTTCAATTCTGGCTGAAAATACAGAGATAAGTATTCCGTTTCGACACGTTGGATGCAAAATGTTTAGTTGGCTATAAATAGTCAGATGTTTGATTGGCTGTTGCACTTTATTTTTCCCTGTGTATTTATTCCACTTTTCCACAAGAAAAACGTAGCTAATGTAAGGTTTATTCTAATACATGTTAGAAAGAAAATGTGTTTTTTTTTCTAGCGAGAGAGTTTGGCACAAGGAAAATTTCTGCCGCTAGTTTCGCTGCTATCGCTATGAGACCAGAAAAATACGAATCTGAAGTAAAATTAATTTTAAGTAAGCTAGGAAACGACAGGAGACATTTAACTTAATTTTAAAGTGAAAACAATCCATTTCGCGTTTTAAATTATCAACTATGTAGCTCAAAATTCAGAAAATCTACCATTACTGATACCAGGGCTCAAACGGCGGGAATTTTCCCTGTGCCAAACTTTTAACATTGATCTAACATGTAGTAGGATTAATCTTAGCTAAGGTAAGGACAGATATGTGTTATTGGTCGGCTGTGTTGGAAGGCGTAACTGTCTCCATGAGCACCAACCTTATTAACGATACTAGTAGATGGTTTTCATTAGTTCATTGTGCTCGGTCTTGTATTTTTAGGTTGGGTGCTTTTAAAAAAACGTTTCTTAAACACATTTTTCTCATCTTATGTTAGCCTACTTGTTGGCCAAACTAACGAGTGAAGTTAAATGTACTCAGGCATGCGTGTTTACAAGAGATATGGTACTGATAAATTATTGCTCGTATGGTCATATGAAATAATCAACTTATCAATAATAGGATACGCTCAACTATCCCTGAATGTAAAAATCGCATAAATTAAAAAAAAAACTAACTCGCCAAAATAAACAAAGCGTATCAATTGCCTTTCGTAGTTAGTTTTCCGTCATTACTTTGATTCAAATTACAACAGGTATTTCTCACCTGGTTTACCAAAATATATTTTTTGTTATTCACAATCTGTGTTAGTAAGCGTGGCCATTTCCACGTGTACATATCACACTAGCAATACTATTCGAAACTGATTATTAGTTCATCGTGTTCAACAACGTGTATTAAGGTTGGGTGGCTTCTCTTAGCAGCAAGATGTAAGATGTTTTTGAAGGACACCGATACCAGTTTGTTAAGGGGTGTTGATCCTTACCAACTTGGATTTATCTGTTTATTCTTGATAACTTCTGTTCCAGTCGATGTATCAAAATTTTTGTCACGACAAGGCATAGATACAAACTTAATCGATTTTCTATAATTACTGGAACCATAATATATTCATTATTTTGCAACAGGAAACAGCTGAAAAGGCAAATTTTCTTTATTTACGGCAGCAACTACAGAGGCCGCAACATTAAGAGTAACAATGCCATATGGGTTCCAAAAAGTAAATGAAACAATAAACTATGCCTTGTCAGCGTGAAAAAAGTAAAGCAATGTTCCTATTCCCTGGTTTATAAGAGAAACCGTAAAACCGATCTGACAGGGATCAATCTACCTTAAGAACATATTTTTGCACCATTTTCTTTCAGTGCCTTACGTTCACACTGGCAACTCGTGCTTCAAGGTTATTGGCAGCGTGTCTTCGTTCAGACGTGTCTCTCATTTGACTGCACCAATCAGATAAACGTTGTTGTGACAAAATACGGTCGTGATTTAGCAGAGGATCCTCAAGACAAGTAACCGAGCGAGGTGGCGCAACGGTAGCTTGTTGGACCCGCATTCTGGAGGATCCGTGTTAGATCCCCGGCTCCGGTCATCCTGGTTTCTGTTTCCAATGCTTTCCCGAAAACGCTCCAGTCGAATGCTGGGATGGTTCCACAAGAGTGTTCAAGTGCGATAAAATATTAATTTCAAATCTTTATGAAAAAGCGTTAGTTTTGTATACGATACTCGTAAGTACAGTTGCCTCTTACAAAACAAGTTTAGCACTCATAGTTTTATCATAACGATACGTCAAAGTCAAAATTTTCTTGTTCTGCTGCCATGCAAATAGTGAAAACCAACTGACCTAATTGAATAAAATAATTCACTGTGGTATTACATCCCATGAGCTATGCAATTAACTATTTAAAATACCACAACGAAATATTTTGAAATTTGCAAAAGTACAGAAAAAAAGTAGAAACTCAGCAATTTTTTGTAATACATAATAGTTCACGGGATTTTTAAAATGTTTTATTAAGTAGCCCGTTGCATGTTATTCCACCGTGAATTATTTCACTTACGTAAGTTAATTTGTATTTTACTATTTGCATGGCAGCAGAAAATGAAAATTTTAACTTAGACGTACCATTATGAGAAAACTATGCGAATTAAAATTGTTTCGTAAGAGAAAAATGTACTCACAAGTATCGTCTACAAAACTAATAATATTTCATAGAAATATAAAAGTATGATTTTATCGCACTTGGACACCCTTAAGGCACGCTCTACAAATGTTGCAAAAATCTTTTCGCCATAAAATCGTGGCTTTACCTATGATGCAATTACTAACATAGCAAATATGTAGATTGGATTTGATTCTAGTTTGTTATAAAATACACTCGTGAATATTTCCTACCTCAGTCAAACAGCACATTGAGATACTACGTAGCCTCTGTCTGGCTCTCATTGATCGAGAGATTATGAAACCACGTCTGTGTATATTGCTCGCGCGCGAATCGCTTCAATATTGCTCTCGTGACGTGATTAACTTACACACAGCGGCGGGTAATTTTTTAATTAGAAACTGGACAACCTCATAACTCGAGCTGACAGCAGCGTCACATTTCCACGAGAGAAGTGAAGCGAGCGATCAGATTTGATGAGGTGGCCCTAGTGCCGTGTTGCCGTGTATGTGTCCGCAATTGCTCGTTTAGTGACTTACTGTATACAGGATGTTCCAGAAATAATTTCACAAACTTGGAGGTGGGTTGCTTTCATCAACACAGGAGAAAAAGTTCAAATAAATATATGTCCGCTTTTTTTTTTTTTTTTTTTTAGTTTTTGAGTTATTAATGAAACATCTAATGTCATATCTATTAGACATTGCCAGTGTGTTAGCATCGGTGAAACTGTCATGAACTCAGAAACTGACAGTAAATGTTCAAAAGGACATCCCCTTGTATCCTCACACACATGTTAATGTTGGACCATGCACTGTCGCATCATGTCAAATACTTCCACATCCGCCATAGAGGATACAATTCAGGTCATAAGAATACTTGTACGTGTTAGGTAAATCCTGTACGAAACTCAATGTGAAGAAAAACAGCTCGCACCACTGCAGACCGGGCAATGTCTGAATAGAAGCCAGAAAATTTGCCAGTTGCACCCTTAGTTATCTGCCCGCAGGTTCAACCACACGGAAAACTGCCAAGTCTTTAGTTACCGCGGCATTTATATTTTCCCGACCAGCTCTCTCTTTAAACTTGTCTTCAGGAGAGTCCGATATGCGGGATTAACCGATACCGTATCCTACACTGCTGCTGAGCGGAGAACTGACGTCACCACACAGTAGATATAAGCGAATTTAAGGGCGTTTAAGTAGTGCAAATTCCATAACTTTATATTTGTATACAGTAGTGTTGTTAAGTTTTGTAGACTTTTTCCGAGTACATTTTCCTCATACAAAAACAATAGCTCAGCAATTTTTTTCCCCCCAAAATGGCATTATAAAACATTTGCATGCTTTTACTTCATCGACAACGCGATACCAATAGGCATAATGAAATAAAATAATGATTCACGATGAAACTTCATGTCATGAGCTATGGCTTGTGACATATTTAAACACATTTCATACTTTTTTGAATGTAAATATTTATTACTAAAAATTACAAAATAATAACTAATTACAAAAATTTTTTTAAGCAAAAAAAATTTGTTGTGGGTTATAGGCCTGTACATAAACCCGTAGACCACAAAATGTAGTTTCAATGCAATGTATTTAATTTCATTGTGTTTATCGTTTATCGCGGTGTTAATGATGTAAAAACATACAAATACTTTGAAATGCCATTACGTGGAAACTGGCTGAGCTAATTTTTTTGTAAGAGAAAAATGTACTCATAGAAGGTACTACAAAGCTGACACTATTTAGTGTAAATAAACATCATGACTTTTCCCCATTCGAACACCCTTAAAAACTTCAGAACTAGTTTATAAAACATTTTTACGATTATAATTTTTTAAAACATAAACGGTCTTCGAAATCGTAAAATTGCTTCGTAACTTTATAATAACTAGTTTAAACTAAGTACTCTGGTTTTGTCGACACAAAATACATCATGATTGTAGATAATTAGATAGGCCTATTTAACGAAATTTCCTTTAAGCTGATAAATTAGCTAAAACATTTATACGGCTTGTTTCGAAATATTACATTAGATAGGAAAGCTAATTTGCAACACCTTTACCCATAAATTCTACCTTATCTGCTTTCACCTTAGTTTTAAAAATATTTGTCTCGAAAGCCAATAAACTCTTAACCTTGCTCTCAATTACGTCCAAATGATGTAAAATTATAATTTTGTATTTGTATGAATTAGTGCTAGTTTTGTGGACAATACTTGGGAGTTAATTTTCCTCTATATTAAAAAAAATACATCAGCCAGTTTTCCCATAATGGCACTTCAAAGTCAAAATGTGCAAATTTATAGTTCACATAAGCCGCAAAAACCAATGAACGTAAAGGAATGAAAACATTCACACTGAAACAACATGTTACGGGCTGCTGCTTAAAATGTTTTAATTTCCATTACAAAATATTATCTATGAAAAAAAAACTCGATGAAAGAGGCATAAAAAATCGAAATATCAGAAAATTTTTAAAAACAAAAATATTTTGTAATTTATTACAAAAAAAAGTAAAGAGATAGTCCGTGACATGGAGTTTCAGGGCGAATTTTTTAATTTAATCGTATTTATAAGTTTATACGGCGTATAAGAACTAAAAACGTGCAATTTTTGACTTTATCCATAATGGGAAAATTGGCAGAGCTAAGTTTCTTTCGTGAGAGGAAAGTGTACAAAATCAAAACTATTTCATACACATACTAAATTATGATTATTCCTCACTTAAGGCCATATTGGGTAATTTTTTCGCTGTGGTGCAAAATCTCAAAACACATTTAACAAAATTTTTTGAAAAAATTCAAGAATAACAACAGTAATACGATACACAATAACTATGTAGACGTTTTGGAAAAAAAGCACCGTTCGTTTGTAAAAAAATAATAATTTTGCTTGAACTTGTTTTATTTCTATAACAAAAATTGACAATTCTATGTGTGGAAAAACATTTAAAACTTTTAGGTTTAATGCTACCAAGAATATTTGGTACAAATTGTGATATATTTGTGACAGAAATGAGGAATTCCTCGATATGAAAACTATGTGTCTTAAGACCCTGATCTTTAATTAATTTCAAACAATTGCAAAAAACTTAAATTTTTTTTAACCAAATGCTTTGAAAAAAATTGAGTCTGTGTACAGTCATACGATACATAATTTTGCCAGAGCGATTTTTAAAACAATTTATTGTTTGCTAGCAAAAAATTATTTTGCTTAATTTTAGCTTATTTTGACAGCAAAATATGTGCTATTTTAGGGGCAAAAGTCTAAAAATCCGTTTGGTGTATTGCAACAGAAAAATTCAGATACACGCGATGGTATATAAGTGTTAAAATTGCCATAATGAATTTTTGATATATACATTAGTTTGCGTTAGCCAAAATATTTTCGAAACCACTTTAAAACTAAAGAGCGAGGCCTTAAAAAAATATTTCGCAATCACTGTAAAGTTACTAGACATGAGCTTAACACTTTGTAGACTGTAATTGAGCCCTACGTTACGTGGGCAATTTTACACCATTCTCTAATCTAACTCAAACAATGACGATCAAGGTTCGATTCCATTGGGGTAAATCTTGATGTTTGCGTACGGAAAACGTGACAGACGTTTCCGTCGGCTGAAGGATTTATTCGGTGTGCTCCCATTTCCTCAACCTCGCAATTAATTACAGCTTAGTTCTCACATAAAATCGACAATTACCAACGTTCTAGAATCACTGTTAAGGGTGCGAAAGTGCTATAAATCCATAATTTTATTTTTGTATGAAATATGGTTAGCTCTGTAGACAATACTTGTGAGTGCAGTTTCATCTTACGAAACAATTTTAGTTGGCATAGTTTTCTCGTAACGGTGCGTCAAAGTCAAAATTTGCATGTTCTGCTGCCATGCATATAGTGATAACCAGTTGACTTACGTTCGTGAAATAATTTACAGTGAAATAACATACTATGGGATACGTAATAAAACATTTTAAAAAATACCGCATATTGTTAGTATTAAAAAAAAAAATTACTGAATTTGCAACTTTCTTTCTGTATTTTTGTGATTTTTTTAAAATTCAAAATATTACGTTGTTGGTTTTTAAAATGTTTTATTGCATAGCCCATGGGATGTAAGAGAATTATTTGGTTTATGTAGGTCAGTTAGTTTACACTATTTGCATGGCAGCAGAACAAGCAAATTTTGACTTTGACACCCCGTTATGAGAAAACTATGAGAGCTACAATTGTTTCACAAGAGTACAATGTACTCAGTAGTATCGTCTACAACACTAACAATATTTCACAAAATTATAAAATTATGATTTTATCGCACGTGAACAGCCTTAAGGAAGCCGTACACTTAGCGTTTAAAATACATTGCAGTGTTTTCGTTAAATACTTTTTTATAATAAAGTATTCCACATGTATCAACGTGCCAATTTACGGAAAGAAAATACACTTCTGACAAGTACGAAATGTAATACAGAAATACTTCAACAAAAGGGCTTTTCAGGCTGCTGCACTTCAAAATATAGTAACCGGATGTTTGTGAAACTCATACATTGAACTTTGCTACTAGATTTTAATTTAATATAAATGTATTATAAACCAAGGAACATGACTTTTGAAATAGGTACATGTTAAAGAGTAAGTTACTTTAATAAATGTTGGAAATGGTATATGACATTTTAATAAAATAACGTACTTCCAATTCAAACATTCGTACTTTAAGGGCGCGGCTACCGCAAATTTCATGATAATTTTTTACTTTTATTTTTGTACCAGATATTTTTTTCTTATTTTAGACACAAAATGTGACTAAATTTGGTTCTTGTGAAATTTATTTTATCTCTCATAGTTTTCACGTAATGGCTTGTTAAAGTCATATTTTGCATGTTTCCGTTTCAAGGACTACATTAAAACCAACTGCTACACCAAACTAAAAAAAATCACAGTGTATAAAGACATTGCAGGCTAAAATGTCATGCTCATAAAAATAAAGAATAGACATTATTTGTATTTTAAAAAAAATATTGTACATAAAAATTTATAAAATTCAATATTTTGTTTTTAATGCAAATCATTTTTATTCTTTATCTTTATGAGCATGACATTGTATCCTGCAATGTCTTTATCCACTGTGATTTTTTTTTTGTGTTTGGTGCAGCAGTTGGTTTTAGTGCAGTCGTTAAAAAGGAAACACGCAAAATATGACTTTAACAAGCCATTACGCGAAAACTATGAGAGATAAAAAAATTTCCTTAGAGCCTAATTTGGTCACATTTAGTGTCTAAAATAAGAAGAAAAAAAATATGGCACGAATAAAAAATTTAAAAAAAATGGCGATGAATATTTCGGTAGACCGCGCTCTTAAGGGCGAATTTCCAAAAACGCAGCAACTGACTTTTAACTACAGAATCTATAACACCAATTCATATATTTATAACTTAAAAAGTTACGAACTTCCACACAAATTTTCATACCCTCTTTAACCCCCTTAAGAGAGTAATTTTCATAAATCCTTTCTAAGTGTTCACCTACGCAATGTAGGCCTACTCCTGTGTGAAATTGCATACTCCTAGACCCACCGGTTTCAGCTGTGCTTTGTCTGCCAGTGTTTAGAGTTTAACTAAGTGGATTGTTACAATCTCACGGATGTACATAAGCTATTTCATATTTTTTTATATTATTTTACAGGAATGCGTGTGATAAGAGCGAAGAAGCAGTGAGTGCACATATCCCGAAACAGCTAGTCAGACAGGTGAGTCCTTCTATATATTTCCCTGTAGCAATATCGACAAGATCAATAAATATACTAGTACTGCGGCACGTTATTTACAAGACTATGGTTCACTGAAAATGTTTCTCATTTTGTTTGTGTACGCAGCTGGTAATCAAGTTGAACGCACTACAATATCATAACACCGAAAGCTCATCATTACATGTTCCAGACAAGATATATCGAGTACTACAGCAGTGTGGAACACCTACCCTGGCTACATTTACGACAATATGTTACCAAGTTACGGTATTACATATTGTAAGCCATATTATATTATTTCTATACTTAAGGCTCGGTTTCAGACGCCATATTGAATTTTATTATTTTTCGCTTTTTTTTTAATTCTGAGAAGAAAAATGTTAAATCGGTGACTATACCGCAAATTTAATTTACTTAGCGGTACAGTAAAAATCTTAGAATTTGAGTTAGTAATGTATAGTCAGGTCGCAATCAGTCGGGCAAATTATGAATATTAAAAAATTTGCCACACACATCGTCGCGTAATTATAAGTTTACAGCTAAATCGCAAGGTCTGTACTGTAGCGAAATGTAAACAGAATTTGATGTGTAATCGTATGTTTATGATATTTCTTATAAGAATTCCAAAAAAAGCGAATAACAATGAAATTCAATTTGGCAACTGAAACCGAGCCTTAATGATACATAGTTGTCTTAGGAAACATTAGCGTGTATGTTTTCTTAAAAATATATATTTAACTAATTCTGAAAATTTTGTGGTACTTGAATAATTATATCATAGGGTTTTTTGTTATGAAATTAAAACTCCCTAACTAGATTCTTAACCTAGTCATACAAACATATGTGCAAATATTTATTCTTATAGAAATAATTTAATGTGTGAAGTTGACACTAAATTTTATTTCGGTTCCGAGAATTTTGCTCACAAATCAGCGGATGTATGAGGTCTTGAATTGCGTGCAAAACATACGTATTGATAAAGCAATTCAAGAATAGCTTTACACTCATATTGGTGTGGTTCGACGATCCTGAATTTTTGTTTCCTGTGGCTCATCCAAACTCGCTGCATGCATATTCCTCGTAACTAGGGACGGGAAAATTTCGCAAATTCAATTACCTGTAGGCTATAATAAACTATCATACGCATACTCAAACCCCGACTATTAGTCCACTAGCTGCTATTCAGTGGAACAACAAGACAATGAACGAATAGACATGGCTAGAGTATGCATAGTACAATAGATTCTAGCCTACAGGTAATTGAATTCGCGAAATTTTCCAGTCCCTACTCGTAACAGACCAAGAAAATTTGGTGGGAACGGCGATTCTCTCCCTGTCCTATTTTATCCTACCCATTTGCACCTTCTGTAATAACCTCGCCGAGGCCACTGTGTTGTGATGGTCAGCGACGGAATGCAAGGAAGATGGGAACAAGGGTACTCATGAACAAGCTGGCCGGCAAAAAAAAAAATATCTGTCGTATACCCAACATGCAAAACTGTGGAGGCGTCCATAACAGTAATTAAACACAGCTAGCAATGGCGGTCAAATGTTCGTGACTTGATTATATACAGGAGAGTGGAGTCTAACATGCTGGTCACGTTTCCTTGTTTATCAGTAGGGACATGAAAAATTCGCGTTTTCTTTTGGCGCCAAGCTAGAATTCCAGCAACTGTAAGTTCGCGCCTCTTTCGCAACTGGCCTGTGACTTATTTGACACTTCCTGGAAGTCGCTTAGCCAATAGTACATAAGCAACTAAATTCAGGCCTATTCCACTGTGCCAGCGAGCAGCCAATGAGCAGATAATGTCTGAATACATAGATGTTCTTGGAGGCTAGCCTACATGTCGCGAATTTTTCCCGTATTTTTTTACCAGTCGTCCCTAACCTAAGACAACGGGAATCGAGGTAGTAATTCTGTAAACTAGATCCACATTACCAGACATTCGCACTCAGCCTCAATTTTATATTTTCCTGATTCATCTATGTGTAGGGCTGACAGGCGAATCTGATAAGCCAATGCCGTGAGAGAATTTAAGTAACATTCCAGAGATGTACGAGAACTGGTGTTTATCGTCTATAAGCGACCAACTAAATACACTTGTACAATTTATCTCACAAATTTAAAAAATATAACAATTTACCCATTTGTCGGGCCACGATTTTGTCGCGAAAAGATTTTTACCACACTGTGTTTCAGTGTGTCACGAGCACATCGTCAGCTTTGCTTCATGGTTATTGGCAGCGTGTCTTTGTTCAGACACGCCTCTCATTTGACTGCACCAATTAGAATAAGATTATTGTGACTCCGTACGTCTGTAGTTCACCAATACAAGTGAGAGTAAAAGCATCCAATCACAGACGATGTAGCACAACAGCAGATGTGCACATGACGCATTGAAACCAAATGCTGCAAAATTCTTTCCGCCATAAAATCGTGGCTCTACCCATAAGTTAATGGTTACTGAAGTATTTTTTAGCTAATAATATCTAATTGACTGAAAATTACCTGTTTTATTACACTAAAGACACATGCAAACAATCAAATATGAGTATTATTTTTAAATTAAATATCTTATGGATTAAAGATACACGTTCGTCCTGAAATTACGTTTATAATTTAAAAGAAAGTATGAAATTAATTATTAACCATATTATTAAAGTTAAATAAATATACTTCTATCACTGAAAATCTTGGAAAGATAAGGAATTTTTCTAGCACAGTTTAACGGATACATACGATTGACTAAGACAAATTACTAGGTGTTTAAGATATTTTTACGGACAACATGTCTCACCTCTCACAAAATTAAGGGTATAAAACACGTTCAGTAAATAAAAAAAATATATATAACATATATAAATATGCGTTTATTTTTTTTAGAACTAACGAAATGTTTTATATATGAGTTTATGAGTGAGAAATTTTTATTTCACAGGAAGAGAAAAATGTTTTATATGTTTTATTCGAAATAGCATTGTTTGACATGTTCAAATTATTTGATTCTTTTTTCATGTTTTAAAATGTTTTTAAAATTTATAAAGTTTTGCCTTAAACTATGTTAAAAATAGCTGGTTCCCACAGCTTCATTTGCGAAATTTTCAATGTAAAGCAGTAGTATTTATGAAACAAAATGCTAGAAAAAAAGGCTCAACAGGGCAAAATTATGTTAAGGGTCAATAATGCCAGTTTAAGAAACTTATTGAATAGGAAAATTGATACATATATTATTTGGGTATCCTGTTCTAACGCTGCACCCATTTTTGCCTCCAACCTCTCTCGATCTATAATTTGTTTAGGTAGAACCCTTACATTTTTCATAAAGTTAACACCTTTTTGGCAACCCCGTTCTATCCATATACCCCATTTTGACCAGTCTCCCTCTAAATGTTAGTTATTTTTTTATCTAAAAACTCCCCGTTCTATCCATGTACCCCATTTTGACCCGTCTCCCTCCAAATGTTACTTTTTTTTAGCTAAAAACTTCGCGAACGCATGCAAAACTCACCAAAATTTTATTAGTTTTTAACTAAGATTTTCTGGTGTCCCGATTCTGCTCCTCTACTCCGTTTCGCCCCCTGCTTAGAAAAATAATTTAAACAAGTCACAAAAGTTTATTTTTTCACTTAAATTTTTTGGGTATCGTGTTCTGTCGCTCTACCTCGTTTTGTCTCCCCCCGCCAAATTTCTTTGCAGAAATGTCATCGCAGTTGGATGACTGGTATATAACCGCTTAAAAGATAAACAAAAATTAATTTCTATGACATAAGCTAGCAGTCCGCCTGCGTGAATTATGTATTAGTACTCGTAACAGCAAGTATTTACTTCAATTGAAGGACCTCTTTGTTTGCCAGATTAGTAGCTCAGTCTTCAAATGTTAGGATACCCAAACTGCAGTCTAGCGTGGTTACTGATGACAGTGTTCCTAATATGCACTTTAAAGTTAATTAAAATATATAAAATATTCAATCACTGGCTACATACGTAATAATATAATTTCAGAATGCTATCTTCCCTACAAATTATTTCTCTAATGCAGTACTTGCTTTTTGGAACGTCAGCTAAGAGAGTTTAACAAAAATTACATACCTTCCCACCCCACACCCAACCGGGTATTTGAGAAATTTTTTCTCATAAGAAAAACTGAACTAATTATTTTTCGTATTTCTCCCCTTTTTACTATTTGGTAGGCAAATTTCGAAAAATCTAAAAACTACTTCTTATAAAAAAACTATTTCACCCGCTCTTCACCCCCTTAGGGAACAAATTTCGAAAAATCCCTTCTCAGTGCTCTTCTGCGACCTAAAGCGAACCCACACAAAAGTTTTCACACTTCTAGGTCCAGTGGTTTGGGATGCAGTTTGATATGTCATTCAGTCATTCAGTCAGTCAGTAATTCAGTCAGTCATTCATCCAGCCAGTCAGTCAGTGTTCTTTTTTATACACAGACATAACTGTTTAACTTTAATTTCAACTAAATCACAGTAAAGGTCAGATTATAAAATAGAGTTTCATCACATTAAAAAACAAGACGTAATGCGTTTGCAACTAACATTCTGATATCACTCACGGAAAAATTTTTGCATTGGAAAAAAGCTGGAAATGATGAAATACCGTATTCAGGAAACCTTCCCAATAACGATATGCATGTTTTTGAAGCAGGCCGTAACTCATTAAATGTTCCATACGTTCTTCCGAATTAACTTTCAATACGTTAACCTTTCCACTGTGCGATATGCATGTTTTCATGAAGTACGGTACGGAGATATTACAAGCGCTGAAATATCTTATTTTGTTTAGTTACATATTATTTTCTTCAGTTGTGAAAGCAAAAAATAAACAAATAATTTTGTTATATTAGTTGCTTGCTAAATACATAGAATGTTACGTTGTTTCCGTACCAGAACTGAGCCATATTAGGCGACGTAAGCGATATAACCTGTTCGGCATAAATTGGTACCATAATCGGCGGTGAGTTGGGAGACGTGGGTTTACGTGGGATATTATTTTTCTTACATATTGCAGCCGTGAGTTGAAATTATGAATGCTCAAGTGAAAACACATCAAGGGCACCGCCTACCCAACTTTTAAAATGCGTTCCCAGCGTGATCGTAAATTTTTTTACGAAACTATTCCACATAACACATTAGGACAATGTACGAAAATAAAATAAACTTCAAGCAATGTCGGAAAGGAAATGTAAAAAACACGACAATTAAAAAAAGTCGTACTGAAGCCCTTCAAAATGGCTGAAAGAAAAGTTTTTTCAACCTGTTTATCTGAAAAAATACTCATGGGATTCGTGTGAAACTATTCTAGGTACATGCAATAGACTTTGCTTAAAACTTTCCAACGACTAAAGATGGGGCCAGCAAGTGTCAGTCAGGCGAGTGATCTAATATACCATTGCATGTAATTTCAGTGTCTTGCGGTAGAGGCGCGATACCGCACCAGATGAGCCGGTCAGCATCGCCCTTAGCACCGTGCCTCACTCACGCGAACACACGGCCAGTAGGCAAGCGCACTCACTGGTTGCTCACAGTTGACACATGTAGGGAGTAAAACTGTATAAGTGTGTTCCAAGTCACACTGCGCTTTCGGTACATAAAAAAGTAGTTTACGTTGCGGAAGAATAAATGTTGAAGTTGTTCGTGCAATCTTGCGACTGCAGCATGTTCTGTGGTAACAGCTGCAATGTCAGCAGAGACCCTTAGGCGTCTTGCAGGAAACTCTGGCCGTGCCAAGCTGGTGACAGCGGCCAGTGAAGACACATCGTGACAGCGTGGTTAAGGACGCGGCTACCGCAATTTTCGTCATAATTATTTTATTTTGTATTTGTACCAGATATTTTTTTCTTGTTTCAGACACAAAATTTGAATAAATTTGGCTCTTATGAAATTTTTTTCCCTTTCATAATTTTCGCGTAATGGCTTGATAAAGTCATATTTTGCATGTTTCTGTTTTAACGACTACACTAAAGCCAACTGATAAACCAAACTAAAAAAAAAAATCAGAGTGGATAAAGACATTGCAGGCTACAATGTAATAATGCTCATAAAATTAAAGAATAAAATTTATTTGTATTTTTTAAAAAATATTGAATTTTAGAATTTTTATTTTCAGTTTCAGAATTTTTTTTTTAAATTCAAATAATTTTTATTCTTTAATTTTATGAGCATGTCATTTTAGCCTGCAATGTCTTTATCCACTGACCTTTTTTTTTTTTAGTTTGGTATATCAGTTGGTTTTAGTGTAGTCGTTAAAACGGAAACATGCAAAATAGGAATTTATCATGCCATTACGCGAAAACTATAAGAGGTAAAAAAATTTCATAAGAGTCAAGTTAAGTTTCATTTTGTGTCTAAAGTAAGAAAAAAAATATCTGGTACAAATAAAAAAAATGGTAATAAAAATTGCGGTAGACCGCGCCCGTAACAACTATGGCAGAAGAAACTGTTATCCACAACTCGGGCCTTCTTAGGATTGTTCGCATTTGTAGTAGAGTTGCTGCTGTTTTCGTAGCGGCTAGGGTAGAACAATGCAATTGGCTGGAGAGTTTGTTCGGTGATCTTCAGCTCCCCCCCCTTTTTTTTTTTTTTTAACTCTGGCACCCCGTACCCTATAAAATAAGAAATACATCTTTGAAAACTAGTTCCCAAAATATTTTTGTAACATTACAAAACTATTATAAACTTTAAGGATATGCTCGTAAATGCACAACAGTTTTTGAACATTTACACCAGCTTTTCTGTATTGACAAATACAATTTTTACATTTTGAAATACGTCCTTGTATATTTTACAACCAGTTTCCAAGATTTTTTTTTTTTTTGTAATACTTCGAAATATTTCATAAAATGTGCCAGGCTCTCGAAGGTTATTTTGTTAAACATTAAACACTGCTCATTGAAACATATCCCACCAGCCCCACTTGTGTTGGAATATTTAGACTAATTTAACTACCCGTGAGATTCTTGTTGTAGTGCCTTAACTGACAAATGTTCTGACCTCAGTCAAATAGCTTTCCTTGTAAAAGTACGAATTTTTACTATGCAGTTGTCTTTTATCACTCCTTACGAGCGTTGAAGATATTTTTTTAACCCCTGACATAAATGTATTCACTTACTTTTTAATTGATGAAACATAAATTGGTCTGACTTGATTTGTAAATATGCCGTACTTTTTATAACGTGTCCAATGAAAGCTATGATAAGAGTCTGTTAAGATGACTGGCACAAGCAATAGCCAGTTTGTTTAATGGCGGTGTGATAACACCAATAAACAAAGATTACTAAATAAAGTCAACTACTGTGCTGTTGCCAACTTATCTTTTCACGCAGCTCAAAAAATTATTTTTCCTTTTTTTAAACTTCTCAAACAAAAATGAGCATATTTGGCCAGCATGCTTAGAGACAAAATTATAGCATAAATACACACGATTTAACAGTCATATAAATGGGATCGAATGTTTTGTAGAAGTATGTGAGTGAATGAAAGTTTTCGATGCACAATGTATACACATATATTAAAATTAATATTTGTGGCCAGAATTTTACTGGACGCATTAGAATTTCACTACAGTCTTAATTCAATGAAGTAATTATTCAGTGATTACCAGCGGATTTTTATTTGTTCAGACGGAGTACTTTAAAAAAGATTTGTTCATTGAGTAAACACTCGTAATTTGTAAATATTTACGTTTAAGAGGTTTTAGAAAAAAGAAAAGATATAATCGTCAATACTGAACTCCTTATGTGAACATGTGCAGTTGTGCTGGTCTGTGATTGGTTGGTTTAACTATCACTTGTCTTGGGCTTATACTGACAAATAACAGACGTATGATGTCACAGTAACCTTATTATGATTGGTGCAGTCAAATGAGAGACGTGTCTGAACAAAGACACCCAGATAATAACCATGAAGCACAGCTGTTGATGTGCTCGTAAGGCACTGAGAGAAAATTATACAAAAAAAATTTCGTGACAAAATCATGGCTCAAAATATTAGTATTTAAACACCAGCGAATGGAATGACCTTTATTTAACAATGCGTTTTGTCTGTTGTTGGCTCACAGTAATATAATAGTAGGATGTTGTTTGACCCGTGTACGATAGCAACACTTAAACTGACCGTTAATGTGAACGTTTAGATGTGGTATCCCATGAAATTTCAGTGATTATGATATTCTGTTAGCTCTGGCTGAAAATGAACATATATATGATTTTATGTTGCTTTTAGCTGTAAATAAACATTAACAATTATCTGATAAATTACATCCCCTTTTAGTGACCAGATCCGGAGGCATTTATTTAAATATACTGAAAACTGTTTGTTACGAAATGTTTAGTAAGGCAAAATAGCATAATGTGGTGATTTGAAAATGGTACATTCAACACGAAATATGAGTCGTCTCAAGCATATGTAGATTTGTTAGTTTATCTCGTAAGCTTTAATTGAAATATCTTTATAATGTATTTATTATTTCTTGACACTAATTTTCATTTGTGAAGTTGTGTAGTATTTCTACAAATTCACTGCTTGTGGAATTTATTTTTGACGAGTATCTTACAGAAGAAAATCTTTTAAATGCCAACATTAGAAAATGTACGAAGCTATGCTACTTGTCTTATCAGTAGGGACCTGGAAAATTCGCACTCTCTTCTGGGGACAAGCTAGAATCCAAGAACATTAAGTTCGTGTCACTTTTATAACTGGCCCAAGCCTTATTTGACACCTTCTGGAAGACACTCAGCCATTCGTAATGCAGCAACTTAATGCAGGTCCAGTCAAATGGTAACAACGTGTGAAAATAACAGCCAATGGGCAGTTGTCTGCCTGGGTACACGCAAATACTTGAAGGTTAGCATGCTGGTCAGCGAACCCGCGAAAATGTGTTGTAATAACAACCACCGATTTCCGGTGTGCAGAATTTTGCACCGTTCCGTTTCCGTGCCTTGTGTGCACACTTTCAGATTAACTTAGTAATGGGTCATTGAATATTTTTAACTCTCACCGTCGTTGAGTTCTGCGTTAAGTGTTGAGGTCTCAGTAACCGTATTCTCAGCTGCACAGACAAATGAGCGACGCATCTGCGAAAATAAATGCTACCGTGCTACCAATAACCATGAAGTATAAATGCGGGCATTACGTAAGACACTGAAACAACTTCGTGCAAAATTCCCTTCACCAAATGAGTGGCTGTAGTATATATGTACATGTGTGTATATGTATGTGCCGTTATACATGCATGTATATATGCACGTACGTATGACACCGATAAGCTACGGCACCGTTTGACCACAGACTAAATAGTAATACAGACGTGAAATGACATGGCGGCTAGTTTGATACGGGTTATCTTCGCCGCTTATTGGTTGCCCGAAGTTGTTGATACCAGCCCCGTGTATGTTTGGTTCCTGCATGTTACTGCAGGTTTCCTATTGGCCTGGCTGCAGGCTAGCTGGGCAGCCACCTTACGCTGATTGGCGGTAGGGTTACCGCCATGTTGCTAGCCAGCGAAGCCATTTTTCTGGCGCGTGTGACTGAGTTCACTGTGCCACCGGCTATTTCACTTCTGTCTGTAGTTTGACCAATCACCATGAAACTTAGCACATGTATGTATTTTTCCATGAAAAAGAATTTCATACTCTATATTTTACTCTAAATAACTCACCAACTCACCTATAGGTGGCTCCGCAGCGCACCAACTTCTGTACCGTTGCACCAATCGCCATCTGTAACGTGTGCAGTCCCACACCATTCACCCGACAGCTATGATACTTTAGTAAGTTTATGTGTACGCACCTGCGAAGCTATCTGACAAAAATAGACGTTGTCATAATAAAGGAAAAAAGGGGCGGGGGAGTGTACAGAAGCTAAAGAGGCACCCAAAAAATTGGTGAAGAAACTTTGGTTTCTAGTTCTGCGTGTGCACGCGAATGTTTCTGCAGAAGAAAATATACACTCGGTGGAAGGGGTTGAGGGGACTAACAAGAGCACCCAATAATTTTGGTTTAAAAAAAGGGGGGCTTTCCAACGCACGGCTGGTAGAGCTAGTTACGGTAACCCTACAATATAATGCGGTATATTTTAATATCGTTATAAAACACGTTGTGAGCTTCACAAAATTACATCCTAAAAATAGTTTGTAAATTTACCAGACGTGTGAATACGAGCGCTAAGAAAGAATGTATGGTAGAATAGTTTCCCAGACATCCATGGTAGCGCTCCTAAACCTTTTTATAAAACAGTCAAATTTATACTGAAGTTACCAGACTCGTATTGTAACACGTGTAAATGTTTGCATATTTACAAGACGGAAGTATGGTAACTGTCCCATACTGCGTATGGGATAATGACTTCCTAAACATTTTAGGAAGTTTTTTTTACAATGTAGGAAGGTCTGTACTCAGAGGATATTAGGTTACCAACGGAGAGCAGGTATTTGTAGTTTATGCAATGAGTGATCACTAGAGCTGATGATTTTTGGTGGAAATATTTCTGGCCTACTTTGTTTCATAGCTTTGCGTGCACATTTGCAGCTCTGGTTCATGGTCAGTGATTGGCTGTTTTAAGCTTCACGTGTCTTGTGGCTCTACCCACAAATCACAGACGTATTGCCACGTAATAACTTTGCTGTCATTGGCAAAGTCATATGAGAGACGACTTGGCACGAAGTCGAGCTGCCAATATTGTGAAGCAAAGTTGAAGATGTGAACTTAAGGCATTGAAACAAAGTGGGGCAGAAATAGTTTCACCAAAACTCATCGGCCCTACTGATCACAGTATCAAAAATAAGATCACATTAAAAATGTTCAACGTATATCTGTTACTGAAGTTGGTATCACGAATTATGGAAGGCTTATATTACAACGTATGCAACATGGTTTGTTTTAGAAACTATAATAACGTAAAATTGTACTTACTTAGACACTTGGAGAGGTTAAAAACATAAGTTCTCGGATCACGACATGAGACAGCTGAGGAACAGTATTCCACCGCGGCATACTCCCGACTGCAATGGTCCTCAAAGCAAGGTTTACTTCTTGCAAGACCTAAGAGTTCATTACGCACTTACAACCCCGCGACCACGTGATCTCTGGAGCCGGTCTCTTTAAAGGACCGTATCTCTTGAATAATTCACTTGCCCGCTCCCACCATTCGCCCCTCCAATCCTCCCAGCCGCACAAGAAACCCAAGCCAGAACGACGGGGGAAAAAGTAGAAGGAAGAGACTCCCGTAACGTGCGACAAAAAGTCTATCTGGTAACCCACGTGGTGGGTTCGGCGCCGTGGCAGTCGACGACAACTAGCGCTGGAGGAAGGGGTTAGAGACGAAGAAGGGGCGATTTATTGTTTTGAAGGGCGCGGGTGTAATTAAGCTGGGTCCCCGGTAATCTCACCCTTCTCCTGAACGAAAGGTTTTTGGCCGGCCTTAGCTAGTCGCTGGAAGGCTTGCCTCCGACCACTTGGCGCTATTTCATTACGAGACCCTTCCCCCTCCTACCTTCCCCCCGATGACACCCCTTAACCCAGCCCTCTCGCTCTTAGAGTGTATCCTCTCCTTGAAGTAGCCTACCATGCCCTTCCACCACTCCAACAAGTACTTCACCAATACTGCACCCTCGCTAGACTGGGCAGAGAAGAGGCTGCATTCCCTTTCAACCCCTTATCAAGTCCGTATCTGCCCATGCATATAAACGTCTGTCTAATCTGTCGTGGAGACCCTAAATTGCCGACAAACTACCTGAGTATGGACTTATCCAGCTCTGCGTTGGTGGAGGGAGAGTGTTAGCGTGACGTCCCCACAACTCAAGTAAAAAACGACTGAACCTGGGGTCCTATCCTGGAAAAAAATTAAGGTGCAAAATGATGCAATTTTATGTGTTTACCACCCAAAATATATTAGTTATTCATTGTAAAGAAATTGTACTTCGTTTAAAAGTTTAAAAGGGGCTCGGGATGTCCGCCTCCACCATTCTGGAACCGTCAATGACCTGCCGGCTTCAGAACTTATCGCTACATCCACTAACGATATATCGAGACACCGGGAAAATTCAAGGCTTCACTGACCTGTAGTCTATAGCCTCCAATGATTTTATGTACAGAAAACACACGCAGAGCCACGGCAGCGTCTGCTACATTTCCCACGTGTGCGAACAGAAAGCGACTTGGCCGGAAACATAATTCCTGTACGTCTTATTGGCAGACAGGAAACACCCCTTGGTATGGTTTACGTACCTGTTATTGGATGTTCACGACGACTTAACAACACTGGACTGTGGCTATGTAACGTAAATTTTAAGTGAAATAGTACTTGTGATGAAAAATCAATGTTGCATGCTTTAAATTTATAGATACACAATTTTTTTCTTGGGGGGGAAAACTACAAGAGAGCTATTTACGTATTCGCTACTATTAGAAATGAAGTTTAATAGTTATGTTATGCTTGAATAAACTATACCAATGTCAAACAACGTGATACACAAAGAAAAATATAAGAAATGGTTACATTGTTTACGAGTGCATATCTTGTTTCATTAGAAGGAAACAAAGATCAACTGAAAATTACTGCTGTGATATATATATATATATATGTTCCCGTCCAATAAACCTGCGCTTATGATGTGTTTTTAAACAGTTACACTCATGTTCGGATAAATTAGCTGGTTTACTGCCGGGCTGTAAGTTTTGTTACTACATTGGCTAACGATAAGCCGTTAATGAACGTTGCCTAATATATCAGTCGTTTTCGATGTGATATCGAACACTAAAGCTGTGGTGTGTAAGAATATAAGGATCAAGAGGCCCGGAGTTCTTACATATAGGTGTAAACATGTAAACAGACTAAATCCGTGCAGTTAATGCCAGTTAATATGCGCCTACTTTAAATTGTAATGTGATAAAAAATAAATCCATATTTCTATTCTGAAATGGGTTTCTGGATGTATGAGATATTAAAAATGAATGTGTGGTATGTGACATTGCTTAACAGGTAAACCGAGACGGTAGCCATCTAAAATTTTGGAATCTTATGCAACTTTATCCGAAATGTGCTATAGTTAGGGCCCGGTAGTTTTCGCGAAAATATTTTTGCCCCACTTTGTTTCAGTGTCTTACGTGCACACCTGCAGTACAACTGCATGGCTATTGACAGAGTGTTTTTGTGAAGAGTTGTTATTCATTTGACTGTGCCAATCAGTACATGGATAACTGCCACTCATAACATCTGTGATTTGCGGGTTTAACCTTCACACGCTGGGTGTTACGGCATCCAATCACTGACCACAAAGCAGAGATG
Organism: Medauroidea extradentata; assembly: GCA_003012365.1. Taxonomy (NCBI): domain Eukaryota; kingdom Metazoa; phylum Arthropoda; class Insecta; order Phasmatodea; family Phasmatidae; genus Medauroidea; species Medauroidea extradentata. The sequence continues at coordinate 98,612 of PNEQ01016991.1, read as the reverse complement.
CAGGTGCGCACGTAAGGCACTGAAACAAAGTGATGCAAAAATCTTTTCGCGAAAACTACCGGGCCCTAGCTATAGTTTACACATTGATAGAACTTCATAAATCATAAATCTTTGTTTGTCGTTATGTATTTACAGTTATAAATGCAGTTTTAAAAATTCTTATTACTTTACTAACTGCAATTAGATTTGTAAGAATAGTAACGACCAACAAAGACTTAATGACTAGGGTCCGGTAGTTTCCGCGAAAAGATTTTTGTATCACTTTGTTTCAGTGTCTTACGTGCGCAACTGCATCTCTGCTATGTGGCCAGTGATTGAATACTTTAACATACAACGTCTGGAGGTTAAACCCACAAATCACAGACGTGTTGTGTCACAGTTACCCATGTACTGATTGGCGCAGTCAAATGAATAATAACTCTGCACAAAAACAATCTGCCAATAATCATGAAGTTGAGCTGCAGGTGTGCACATAAGACGCCGAAACAAATTGGGGCAAAAATCTTTTCGCGAAAACTACCGGGCCCTACTTATGACGTTTAAATCTCTGTCAACATGCGATATATTCGGCAAGGTTAAGAGACCTGCCTAGAGAGGCCGTATTTGTGTGTTTGAGGTAGAAGCGGTAAGGTAACTGTTGACCAACGTGTGTAATATATTATCGCCTCTATGTGCAAGCTACTCAACTGGCGTGCAGTGCTTTACTATTATTATTTTCTCTATGGGACTTGAAGCGGTGACCACATAATTCTATTTGTTGTCAGCATAGTTCATAGTCTAATGCATGTTTTTATAGTTTTGTTTTTCGTATCCGGATGCTACTTTTTGAGATACGGCAGTCTAGAAAAGCATTTTTTGACAATTTTGAGAGGCCCGAAAATGATGTTTCCAATAAACGTGCCGAATTTTTTAAACTATAGCGACATAGTTTGAAGTTTGTGTTCTTTTCGTAGAAATACAAATATAATGCGTGTTAAATAGTGTCGTCAGTGAAACAATAGCCGTAACTCGTTGCAACGCATTTGAAGAGCAGACAGGGAGGCCCTTTAAGTTCTATAAATTAACCCAAAATAAATGTTATGACACAAAATACGAAAATTTGAAAGGCAACAATCTCTCCCTCTCAATACAAGCAAATGAGTGAATTTGACTAACTATTCGAATACGGTGCTCTTAGCCGTGAATGTTGGAACCAACGTAAGATTTTCCAGAACACATAGCAACTGAAGAGAAACCCAAGTGTGTGCGTCGTGGAGCAGTGTTAAACTACTCGCCTTGCATTCAGAGGGTTCCGGGCTCGATTCCAGGCTCCGACCATCCTGATTTTGGTCTTCCAGGTTTTACCGTATTCACTTTAGTGAACGCTGTGTGGTTCTTTAGGGCCACAATGGTCTTTCATATATATTTTAAACAATTGCAAATAACTCAAATATTTTTTTACCAAATATTTGAATAACTTTGATACTGTGTACAGTTATACGATATACAATATTTCCAGAGCAATTTTTTAAAAGCAACGTACCGTTTGCTAGCAAAATGTTAATTTGCTTCATTTTGTCTTATTTTGAGAACAAAATATATGATACTTCAGGGGCAAAAATCTAAAAATCTGTTTGGTGTATTGCAACAGAAAAATTCAGATAAAAACGATGCAACATAATAATTAAAACTGCAAGAATGAGTTTTTGTTAAGTGTATTAATTTGCGTTGAAATCATATTTTTGAAACCATTGTAAAATTTAAGAAGGCCATGGCCGACTCCTACTTCCCTTCCCCGCGTACCTCTACCAAGGTCATGTGCTGTTCAAGGTCACGTAAAAATGACCAAATAAACATAAACTGAACATATTAGCCAAGAAATGTCAATTGAGTAGAAGTGAGCCATTGGAAACATAATAACCGATTCTTGTAAAACAATTAGCCAAAGTAGGCTGCTTGTACGGAACGGATTGATTGAAAAGATTTTGGTCAGCTGTTAACACTTAGGTCTTAAGGCCACGGTTCCGTATCTATGCCATTTTAGTAAGTTTTATTTTTGAAATCCTTATAAACGGTGCAGATGTGGCAAAATTGTTGCATAGATTTGTTGGAAATTGTTTGATCTATGTACCCTAAATTTTTGCAGACCATAAGTCTATGTAATTTTATCTAATTATTGACTTTGAGAAAATTAAATTAAGTAGATAACGAAAATCAAATAAAGTTATGTTTTAAAAAAATACGCAGCATAGTACAAACGATTTACAACATTTCTATAAAATGGTTTTGCGATACTGCTAACTTTCATGAATGTAAAAAATTAAACTAAAAAACCATCATAAATAGAAGCTATGGCACTGGCGAGTGGGGACATGGTGCTAGTAAGGAGCAGCACCGGAACGAAGATGCGGGGGAAACGGGAGATCCCAGAGAAAACCCGGCCACCAACGGCATCGTCCGGCACTATTACCACACATGAAAATCCGGGACCAAACACACCGGGAGTCGAACCCGTGTATGGTACGGAGATCAGCGAATTATACGATATGATTCTTAATTGGTCGAGTTTTTTTAACAAACCCATACATTTCATTGAATATAAAAATTTATTGCTGAGAAAAATATTTACGTTGCTTGTTAAGAATAATTAAATGCAAGAGTGATATTAAAAATCAAGTTTAAGCAATCACAGCCAAATTGGTTTGGAAGTTTTATACGCAGAGCTATTAAGTAACATATTTACTTTTCCATTTAGAATCTGAAATATTATATTTTTAGGTACTTTTTAATACGTTCGAAAAGAACCTGTGAGAGGTATATATCGTAGTACACACCACTAACACCATCCAGTTATACAGTGACTTTAACAGGCAATAAATATTATTCAAGGAAGAGCGTCGTCGAGTGAGTGCCAGTTTATTCAACTACATTACTTACAATGTGGATGTGACTGTCAAAACTTGATTTTTAAGATCACTCTTATATTTCATTCTTCCTAGGAGCAACGTACACATTTTCCAGAGAAATCTCTTCTCCTTATTTTGGAAAATAAAAATTCGTCGGAGAGCTCAGAACTTCCAAGAACCAAACTTGCGCGCCATCATTACCGGCCACGAGGCAAACATAACTTTTCATACTTGCTTCAAAGTAAACGACTAAAGAGCAGTGCTGCAAGTGATACTTCAAAAAAGAAATAAAATAATTAAACGCAAAACTTTATGTCATTCTGAGAAACTGAGGTGCACTTTCACAAGGTGATTAATTTCCTTTTATGTTACTTCGTATGAAAGATCAAGTTCAGTTACGGAGAAATCTAAGAATACAAAATGCAATTACCAGACATATTTAACCAGCAATTGTTACTGCAGTTATTTAATAAGGGTCCTGTGTACATACGGAGATAAAGCGGGGAGTCACTGTTTAAACACATACTCGTAATTTATCGGACCAATTGTTGAAACATAATTTAAGAAAATGTGGCGTACTTAAATTTTTTCGGGGGGAGGGGAGGGTTAAAATGAGCTTTAAGGTCACGATCTCTCATTTATTTCAAGCAATTGCAAATAAATCGAACATTTTTAAGAAAATGCTTTGAAAAAAATTAAGGCTGTGTGCAGTCATACGATACACAATTTTGCCAGAGCGATTTTTTTTAAATATTGTACCGTTTGCTAGCAAAAATATTATTTTGCTTAATTTTGGCTTACTTTGACAACAAAATATGTGATATTTCTGAAGAAAAAATCTGAAAATCTGTTTGGCGTATTGCAACAGAAAAATCGAGTTAAAACTATGATATACAAGTGTTAAAACTGTAAGAATGAATTTGTGTTACACGTATCAATTAGCGTTAAAGAAAAATATTTTGAAACCACTGCCAAACTAAAAAGCGAGGCCTTAAATGCGTTGTAATGTGCAGGAAAACACACAATTTCTACAAAATTATTCCACATGCGTCCATTATGCCAATACACGAAAAGAATAAAATATCACTTCCAACAATGACGAAATGAATTATTGAAAAATTTCGTTCAAATTTGGCACAAGCTAGAATTACAAGAACTTTAAGTTTGTGTCACATTCACAGCTGTCCTTTGACTTATTTGACTCCTCCTGGAAGTCTCTGAGCCAATAATGGGAATGTAACTAATACACACATATATCACGTTAACAACAAGCAGCTAATGAGCATCTGCTGTCTACTGAAGTTCACAAATATTCTTGCAGGCTCGCCTAGGTCAGTGAACCCGCGAATTATTCCGGGCTCTAATTGTTAGGACACCATTCTCGTTAAAAGTGCTGTTTCTTAGCCCTTTCAAATAGCTTAAACGGCCTTCTCAACTTGCCGTACTTCAAATTGTACTTACCGGACGTATGTGAAACATAGCTATAAATGTGCATTGAACTTAGGTGCACACATGGTATTAAACAACAAGATTTGAAAAATTAAATATTTAAAAAGTAAATTTAAATCAGTTTTAAAAAGTAGAATTCAATTTATCAGAATACGTTGGTGAAAATATAGAAGAAATCGATATCAAAACAGATGCATTTTTCATAATTAAATTTTGAGTTAACAATACCATTAAAATATTCACAAATATTCCAGTGGTTTTCACAGTTCCGGATCGAGCAATTCATCTAACTGAAACAGTGGAAAACCATTGGCATATCAGAAAGTTTTCAGTAATTCCTATTTTCTAAACCAACATTCCAAACATAGATAAGTTCATGTTTAGCTACTGATTTCCCAGTTGTTTTTTATGGATAGAAATAGTTAAAACTGCTTCATTCATAATTACTGGTATATTAGTGAATAATCACTAATTTCGATTAGTGTGTGTGATTTCCTGATAGAACCACAAGACGCTGAGACGTCCAATCCCCGACCATATTGCAGAGCTACAGACGTGCGCCGGCCAATAAAATAAGCTGGTGCAAATTTATTTTAGCCAACAGTCGGTGACTCTAGGCACAGCCTTCTTTAATAGAAGGCTGCTGTCTTCGACGAGGCGACACTGCCAATAACAGTCATTTCATTACAGTTTTGAGCTCTACTTCGACGATGGCATTCCTTATTCGCTAGTTTTCCTACGTAGTTAAGAATCAATGTGTAGAATATACAATAAAGTAGAACACTTCGTCATAAATATAATTAAGCCCCAAGATGTCAAGGAGCGGCTCGCTAAATATCGAAACCAAAAAGGTCTCCAACTCACGATGAAAAATGTAGTGAAATACAAGGAACAGCGCATGACATGGATCAAGTTGGCAAACAGGATTGGTCAGAGACTAGAAGAGTTCGATAGGTTGGTCGATGATTCCAACGGCAAGAACCACTTGTTTTTAGAGATAAGAATTTTGCACCAATTTGGTTCAATGATTTACATGCACATCTGCAGATATGCTTCGTGGACAGTGACTGTATGCATGTTTTTACTTTCGCCTCCTCGGGGTTCTACAAGCCAATGAGAGACGTGTGGTGTCGCAGTAATATTATTATGCAACAGTCAAATTAAAATACATATCTACACAAAACACACATGATGCAGAATCACCAGATATGATGGTTTATCGCTGGAAAACTTGACTGTTTGCTGGGTTTCAACACACATTCAGATTACCAGAACATTACTGGCTTTCCCTCTTACGTGGAACTGTCCTATTTCACTGGGCCAATAAGAATACCGCTATTGTAATATATTTATTACTGTTACTATTGTGCAGACAGCTATGTTGTGTCAGGCGTAATCACTAGGGCCACGATTTTGTCGCGAAAAGATTTTTGCCCCACTTTGTTTCAGTGTCTCTCGTGCACATCTGCAGTTCTGTTTCAAGGTTATTGGCAGCGTGTCTTTGTTCAGACACGTTTTTCATTTGACTGCACCGATCAGAATAAGATTATTGTGACTCCTTACGTCTATAATTTGCCAATGCAAGTGAGAGTAAAATTATCCAACTACGGGCGATGTAGCAGAGCTGTAGACGTGCACATGATGCATCGAAGCCAAATGTTGCAAAAATCTTTTCACCATATAATCGTGGCTCTAGTAATCACTAGAGACCGGAAAAATTCGCGAGTTCACTGACCTGTACGAAATCCTCAATGAACACAAGCAGACAGCAGCTGTTTATTAGCTGCTCGCTGACACAGTTAAATGGGCCTGTATTCAGCTACAGCTTTATTATTGGCTCAGATACTTGAAGAAAATGTCGAGTATGTCAACGACCAATTGTAAACCTGATACAGACATATAGTTGCTGGAATTCTAGCTTGTCCCCAAAAGAAAACGCAAATGTTTCTTGTATTTATTAATCACCCATTCATACACTCTAAATCTGAATTAGTGAATATTCACTGATTCACGCTGATATATGGAGTAGTTTCAACAATTTGAATCAGTGGAAATAGTCACTGTATAATTAGTGAATATTCACTGATTTCCTTTCAAGAGTGCCAACATCTCACATGTGAATCAGTGAATATTCACGGTTTTTCCAGTTGTTTTCAAAGAACAGTTTTCACTTATTCAATCAGTGAAAAATTATTAGAAAATTTGTGAACATTCACTAATTAACTTGTGGAATGTTGGCACTCTTTATCGGAATCAGTGAATAGTCAACGATTTTACAGTGGTTTTTCACTGATGCAATTTGTTGAAACTGTTCCATCCATCGGCATGAATCAGTGAATATTCACTAATTCAGATTTAGAGTGTATGTGTTGCAATTAACTACAGTGTTTTCAAGGGCAGGTTGGTAAAAACATTTTCGCGATAGGCCATAATCTCTAAGAATTACAAATGTGCTCGTGAAGCAATATGACAATATGGCGCGAGATTCTTTTCATCAAAATATCTTTGGCTATACCGATGACTAGAGAGCTGAAACATTCGCGTTTTCTTTTGGCTCAAACTATAGTTCCAGCAACTGTAAGCATTGACAGTTATGACAAACCGCATGAAAGATGGCAACGGCTGTACTAATTCGAGATATAAACTAACCATTTTTTTCATCCATATTTTGTGTACTTAGTTCAAAGTAAGTACACATTGTTAAGGTAGTAATTCAAGTGCTGTTCGCAATTTGATTATGCTTATGTACTTTGTTTTTATTTCAATACCAAAGTATTTTACGGTACATACAATTCAGAACCATTCTCATCCTGCAATACAAATTTTGCAAAAAGAGTTTTATGTAAGTTTCCATACACATTCTACATTGACAGTGGGGCATTCAAAATACATAGTAGGCCTGTACATTACCTTAAATTTCATGTCGAACTGTGAATCCTATATTCAATGCTGTAAGTTCACGCCACTCTCGCAATTGGCCCGTGACTTACTTGACACTTGCTGGAAGTAGCTTAGCCAATAGTACAGAAGCTCCAGGTTCATATCACTGCGTCATAGAGCAGCCAGTGAGTAGATAATTTCTGCTTGAATACACAGATGTTCTTGGAGACTAGCTTACATGTCAGCAAATCCGCAATTTTTCCCGTCTCTACCGATTACCAATAAAGAATATCAGACATAGGCCCACGAGGTAATCCGAGTCAGAGATCATTCAAATAGCGACGATATATTTTACAATGAACACACACGAAGAACTTTGTTTAATGCAAACAGCGCACGGAGCATGTATTTTCTCGCAGCTACAAAATATTTGTATTGACCTTGTCATATATTTGTCGTGTTCATCACAATATTTTGGTGTCACCATCAATAAGTTGTCACCGAAAAAAAATAGTTATTTGCTTCCCATTAAATTATTTTAAGAGTACATTAACTACAAAATGTTTCCTTCAGTGCATGATTAGAAAATACAAGTCGATGAGGGAAGCACACTCATGCAGTGTGTTACACTTCATTTGCACTTATTACGTTTCTGATGGATGGTACATTGTGAAGAAAGAATTATTGTAGGTACTACGTAGAGGTAATGGAAAATTACAAGACTGAGCATGGTTATGTAGTTGTTTAAAAACGAATCACAAATATTCAATATCAGCGGATCTTAGTCAATATTGGCCCAGTCAGACGCGGACACGCCAATAAGGAAAGAAGAACGTTAGATATTATCACAGTGATCATGTTATATTGAAGGCTAGCGAACAGTTCAATTTTTCCCGCGATGTATCATTGTCTATTACTATACGTCTTTTAAAATTATGACAGCAATACAGTTTGGTCGTTTGTAGTATTGAGATATAACCATACACGGAAAAAAAATATTTCTTTGCAGCTACAAAATATTTTGTGGGTATTTACCGTACAGAATGTATTTTGTGTTTATACAAACACACTTTGTTGTCACCACTAAAATATTGTAGTCACAAAAAATTCTTTTGTGAAAACTACAATATAATTTTGAAGGGAAGACTTCTTGCAAAAAAAATTCTGTATGTTTTGAAGATAAACGAGCTTCTTCGCTCCATCTACAAAACACATTTTTCTAATATTAAACCTGATAGAACCGACAGCGAAGTAGATTTTGGTTTCTGTTTTGATTCCTGTTCACGGGATATAATAATTTCCTGCTGTTGATGCGTGGAGACATGGGAACAATAAGCTTCAACTTGCCACACTCGATGGTAGCCACTTCGCTTCAATTCGCTGCGTAACAATATTGTGTGCAGTCTTTTCGTTTCACGCTTGTTTCTATAGGAATTCAAGCTGTGACCCTACAATTTCATTTGCGGAAAGTTTGGTGCGAAGTCCAACATATGCTTCTAAGGGTTGTGTTTTATGAATCCGGGCGGTATTTTAGTACTTGCATTAGTAAAAAATACCGGTTTTTAAGGCGATTTTGAGGATGCCTAAACCATGTTTCTAATAAGCGTGCTCTACTTTTAAAAATTATAGATACATCGTTTCAAGTTGCTGTTATTTTTATAACGTAAACGTTTTGCAAATAAGTTATCCGGTTTTGCATAGTAGAAGAGAACAAATGCGGTATGCTAGGACACCGTTCATGCGCCACGTACACAAACACAGAATATTTAAGAATACAGAACGTTTATATATATATATATATATGTGTGTGTGTGTGTGTGTGTGTGTGTGTGTGTGTGTGTAATATGATAGGTGAAGTCATTTTGTCTGGATTTTATACCGGCAAATTTAATATTCTTCTAGAAGAAAATTAACATCTAGCATTGAGCTAATTCTTATTAAATTATATTTATGTTTTTACAATTCAGAGCCTCAATATGAAATTATTTCAAGAAGCCTGCATTAAGTGAAGGAAGGGTGGAAATAGTGAAATGTTATCTTTATTGGATTTGATCAAGTACAGTAAATCTATTAATGTATGATTTTACCTTGAAGAACGCTTATTGGCTGCCGGCCTCTTGTCACGTGGTTGGTTATGCACCAGTTTGCGATGCGAAGGTTCCCAGGTTTGAATCCTAAATTTTTTTGTACCTTTGGGACTAAACATATTGATAGCTGAACTTGCTGTGCTTATTTGTAGCTAAGCTGTCAAGACGTTTGGTCCCAACTATGTCATACTGGAAATTATATTTGTTAACTTTTGTTAAAAGGTATGGTTAGGTAGGTCTAATATTAATGGCAAGTTGCCTTGGTTGTGCTGATCACAACTAACCAACTGAAATTCATCACTAACTCAACATTAAAGTTACATAAATAAACATTACTGATCGCCTACAACTGTAAACAGAAAATTTTTAAAGGATACTTTTTTATCTCTGGATGTTTAATTTTGGTCTGTCCAATTCTGTAATTCTTGCACAACTGACTATCTTCACAACTCTGCAGCTCAAACATATAGCATATATTGTATTTTTTTCTTCTACGGATCATGTAATCTCAGGAATTTGTAGTGTTGCATTGAAGATTAGCAGATGAGCAGGAATACGTTTTCCAATTTCTTCATTTTTCCATGAATAAGTTATAAAAAATTATACGTTTGGCTAGTGTTTCCGATTTCATGGACCATTGTTTGTATATAATGGTAGATTTTTTTTAACAAGACACAATGAAGTGATTGTGAACCTACTGTTATCATAATGCTTCCAAACTTTAAGGAAACATCGCAATGAACATTTTCATAAACTCGTCATTGTGAACCGGACATTCAGAATAATATTTTGATTGAGGGCGGTTTCATTCATGTATCCATATAATCTACATGCTAATTTAGTGCATTTGTTGGACATGTACTGGAATGTCAGTTGATCACTTTACGAACCCTAAGACTGGAAATAAATAAAGCAGAAACACAATTATCGTAACATTAAATGTATCGATTTCATAAGCTATGGGAAAAATTTGTGAATTAAAATGCATATTTTTAAAATATAGAATGATTTAATGTGTTGAATGCCCTTTGTTCTAATTATCAACAAAGTTACGTTTGAAATATAACAAACATGCACGACCAAAATGTTTCAAACATCTCTCTTGTACTCAGAACGTCATTCATTTGGGATGCCATTGTTGGTGGGTGTAGCGATTAGTTTATGAAAAGGTAGTCTGGTATAGTGAAAGTACATGACTCAATTCCTAAATAAAAAATTGAATACTAGTGTACCCTTCAGTGGAGAAAAAAAATATTGCTTGGCAATTGATAGAATACTTATCACACGACATTAATTTTGAACTGCACACACATTTTTTATTGATAGTAATTAGTATTTAAACATGGTACAAAATTAGTTCCACAACCAATTACTATAACAATTTACAATATATGAGCAAATGTCACTTTCAACTAACTGCAAAGTAGTTAAGTTAAAATTTTCCCTGCCCCATTATTATTCACCTGAGTCTGGAAATTATATTTACATCATCAAAGTTATCCAATTACTTGGTTGATCAAAATCTTGGTCTAGTAACGTCTGTGGATTGTAGGACACCTCTGTGGACAATACGTGTCCACAAACGTGATATAAACAAATTTTTCTATATTACACAAACTGTGCTTTACGGTTGAATTCATAACTAGTTTTATATTTGCTTCTGTATAATGTGTTTTATGTAAACTGACAATTATCACGGAAATTTACCTCTATTTTAGTTTTTATTTCTTGGCCACAGATGTGATGCAGTGATCTAGACACACTTTAAATATGTCACTACCAATAAACTAAACAAAACAAGAACATTTAACTCTTGCAAACACACGTTTGTTGCTTCTCAATACAAAATCGCCACCAAGGAGGTTAGCTTAGCATCAGTTCTCATAGTGCTGCCATCTGACTTTTCTTTTTCTTTTTTAATAATAAAGTATGTCCACAGACAGGACATTTAGCTACAAAAACAAATATAATTTTAAATATGATAATTGGAAAAGTACAAATAACCGTAGCATATTTTAAAAACATGAGTATAAATATTATCTATGAACATTCATGCTTTTATACATGACTTTAATACGTAAAACTGACATAATAACACTTTAATAATGGGATTTTGACAGTCCACAGACATGACTTATCATAGTTTTTGGATATTATTTGGTAAAATATAAAGAAAGTTTTAAATATCTTCTATAGGTAGTTGTTAAATAGATAATAATCTTAATTCCATCATAGGAAATGGAAATTGAGTTGTCCTGCATAATTAACTAAATAATAGGCCTAATGACGGTATAATGTACAGTTTCATTTTGATGACCCTACAACACTTAGCTTTATTAATAGAGCAGCAGTTCATCATTATTACTCTACAAGTCTGATAACAACAGCATGCGTGTGAATGTTTTTTCAGTACACTGGAACGTCACCGTTGCTGTATGGGAAGAGCTACAGATTTTTTGGTGGAAGAAAAAGTTGCACCACTTTCTTTAAATTTCTTATGTGTACATCTATAGCTCGGCTTCATGGCTATTGGCAGCGTGTCTTTGTACAAAGCCGACACTTATTTGCCGGGGCCAATCTGAACAAGGTTACTGCGACACCACACGTCTCTTATCAGCAGGTGGAATCCCAAGACTTTGAGAGTTAACTTAATCCAATCAATTATAGCTGGTTCGAAATAAATTGAGCACTGAAAAAGCCCTGATAAACTTCTATTTTGAGCCAATTCGTATATTTTAACGGCTAACGACGGGACATGTCTAACCTCTCTGGACACGTCACTTAATGTTTGCGCGTGTAAGATAAATCGTACAGTCGGTAGGTACCTATATATATATATATATATATATATATATATATATATATATATATATATATATATATATATATATATATTTTAAATTGTTTAATTATATAAAATACAGTTATGTCGCTTTCAGTTGATTTTGTTTCAGCATTGTTGTATTTAAATAGGAAAATACATGGAACTAAATTGCGTAGTTTCACTGCCAACCTAACAAGTAGTAAGGGATCTGTCGATAATGTTTAATTATGTGCAGTAACGGCTAGTGATATTTTTCAAATGTAAAATTTTTAGTGCTCACTTTATCCTGAACGAACTCTACCACAAGGAACGATTGCAGATGTGCGCATAAGACATTGGAAAAGATTGGTGCCAAAATATTTTGACCCATACCTGTTTCTGTATGCATAGGAAAACATCTTAAAGGTACGTACTATTGTAGAAATGCGCTGTAGCAACATTTTCGTAATTTACATGAAACCTAATACGAGACTAAGAAAATTTAAACTGGAAACGAAAAGAATGATAAAACAGGCCTACTTTGGCTGTGGTCAGTCAACACATCCATAAACCAAAATATCAGAACATGAAATATCTTATAAGGAATTAGTCAACAACAAATAAAGGAGAATAAAATAAATATTTTAAATTTAAGTCGAAACATAGAATCAAATAATCTGTAAAACTCAGGACATCACAATTAAGACAGCACAGACAATACTGGAACGACTACAATAATGGACAAAAGACAGGATAACAACAATGACGTCACATACAACAGACTAGACGACACAACGATGAAGACACGAAAGAACACAGTAGATCTTACACTACATTTTTTTAACACTCGTATTCAGCGTACCTTTACACTCAGCCAAGCACCCGCCAGTTTCGCTTCTGTATAGTCGCAAGGTCTGTGGCGCCGAGGACAGTGTGAGACACCGTGGAACTAGGGAGGGGTAGGGGTTGTTGAGGGTAGTTTGTTTACATCCCTGGCGGTGGTCCCAGAATCCGGCGATCTGTCGGGATAAAGTGTGGTACACCGCTACCTCCAGGGAGCCGTTTACCCTAAGCCGCGGCTCCCTAGGGCTCCGGTCGTTAGAGCCGCACAGGACTGCGACGCTAAGGTAACCTCGACCTTTAGTCGCCAGCCTGGATGTACGTGGTCTGCGCGTTAGAGACCTTCAAGTTCGTCACGTCTCTCCCTTGCTTCTGGGCGCAAGTCACTCAACTAAAGTGCTGTCCTCTCGCCTCTATGATGCACTGTAAAGAAACTTCCAAAAATGTTTACGAAGTAATTGACCTAAACACAGCATGGGTGTGTGAATGTGTGAAGAGGTTTTGGTCGGCGCTTAACATCGAGGTCTTTAGTACTGGAGAGAGGTGATATGTTGTGAAATGGAGCAGCAACGTCATGAATGGGTTGGGAAACGGGAGATCCCCGAGAAAAACCGGCCCACCAACGGCATCGTCCGGCACGATTCCCACATGCAAAAATCTGGGGACAGACCCCGCCGGGATTCGAACCCGGATCGCCTTGGTGGGAGGCGAGAGGTCTGACCCGTTTTCATTTCGGCAGAAGCTAGAATTCGAACTACTGTAAATTTGCTTCACTTCGCAATATCCTTTGACTTATTTGACATCTCCTGGAAGTCTCTGAGCCAGTAATGTATATGTAAATATTACAGACATATCACTTTAACAACAAGCAACTAATATGAATCTGCTGTCTACTTCAGTTCATATAGGCCCTATATTCTTGCAGGCTAGTCTACAGGTCAGCAAACCCAAGAATTTTTCCTTTCCCTTAGTCACGAGGAATTTTTTTGTAAACACTCACTTCGTTCTCTTTAAATCAAGATTAACTGCTTGCCTTTATTTTAGAATTTATTTTTAAACTTAAAATTAATAATATGAGGACGACTACGAAAAGATAAGTATTTCTTCATTAAAAATATTGAGAAACACTGTGTTTTGTTTTAACCAAAGTTTTATTCTTGCAGTAATATTTCAGTAGTCTCATAACAGAAGACGGGTTTTGTTCGAAAGCGATAACATGAAAGGCAACTAGGCCCCACACAATAAAATTTTACATGTAAATCCCAGCCCGGTTCTCATGCCAGGATTCCTCGGTATTGAAAAACCTCTGGATGGTAAGTACCTTCTGTCATAAAATATGCACAACCATAAATTACCAGTTATAAATTATAGAAATTTAAACTAGTGAAACGCATTTATAATCTCAAGAAATATAACATTCCTAACAACATTTAAATAAATTTGTTGTAGAGGTAAAATTCGCGGTTAACGGACGTAAATACATTGGAGTGTCATCTTTTAACATAAACTTAGTCGTAATGCGTCAAATTATCAGCTAAAGATTTATTGTACAAATACGTGTAACATTATTTTTCAAGATAGGAATTTAAAATACATAAATAAATATTTTGCTACATTCATGGCATGTAAAAATCGTAGTCATAACTCGAAATGTTACAAAGAAACCTATTGTATAAGAATAATAATTTCGTTATACCGAATTTTCTTTCTAAACTATTATTCCAACGGTTCTCTTTAATATTAATTATAATAACGATAATAATAACAATGATAACAATGTATGTATTGATGTTCTGTCGAAAGAGTGTCCTCTGACACACACATAAACATTAAATGGAACTATAATTGTTTATAGTCAAGAACCACGCTATATTCACCCGAAGTGATTTCTAAATATCATAGAAAATCGAATTAAGGATAGCCGGACAAGAAATTGAACCAGGTCCTCTCAAATACTAATACAGTATTTTACAAGTAAGCTACTTTGTGTGATTGTAAGGTGTAAGTGTTAAGTATTTTACCAAACATAATAAATAAGCAATCTTTCTAATTTGTTATCGTGTTTTGAAACATAAGATACACACAGTAGGCCCAGTTTTAGCTGGGGTCACTACAGTAGAGACAAAGTTCGTTCAAAGATAGGGACAGCAGATAAACTTAATGCTGCAAAATTTTAATGGAAAATGGGGGGGGGGGGGAATCCACATCAAGAGGAACCAATATTTTACAAGTAACAAGGTTCTAAAATGTATAGTTGCTCTGCACAGTTCACAGTACATGACGTACAATATGTTGTGCATGGATTGGATCATGTCGCTGTGGAATACTTCTCTGGACAATGCATATCATCTAACCAAATTTGTCTCGTCTGATATGCAGCTGCCAAAAATAGCTGCGATGGCGTTACACAGTTACGTGATCCAGCACCACTGTAATGCAGAAACAGTTCATTTTCAGACCCACGTTAAAAAAAATTTGGTTCCTTTAGATGCAATTTTGTAACATATATTATGAGAAGTAGATGGAGCTACTTAGTATCGGGACGTATTAAGGGCGTTCTAGTGCGATAAAATAATAATTATATATATAATTATATATAACGAAATATTGTTAGTTTTGTAAATACTTGTGAGTACAGTTTTCTCTTACGAAACAATTTTAGCTCTTGTAGTTTTCTCATAACGGGGTGTCAAAGTTGAAATTTGCTTGTTACGCTGCCATGCATATAGTGAAAACCAACTGCCGAATTAGAACAAAATAATTCACTGTGAACTTACATCCCATGAACTATGCAATAAAACAATAAAGAAACCCACAGTGCAATATTTAGAATTTTAAAATTAACGCAAAAGTACAGAAACAAGGTTGTACATTCAGGAATTTTTTTTTAAATACAAGAAAAGTTCACGGGATTTTTTAAAAAGCTTTATTACGTATCCCATAGTATGTTATTTCACGTATGTAAGTCAATTGCTTTTCACTATTTCCATGGCAGCAGAACATGCAAATTTTGACTTTGACGCACCGTTATGTGAAAACTACGCCAGCTTATATTGTTTCGTATGAAGAAATTGCACTCACAAGTATCGTCTACAATACTAACACTATTTCATAAATATATAAAATGATGATATTATCGCACTTGAACACCCTTAAGGACACGGTCTGCAGCAGTTTTAATCACCGTGTTTTTATTTCTATATTTGTACTAGATATTTTTGTGACTTTTTAGACACAAAATGTGCTTAATTCTGTCCTTATGAAATTTTTTATCTCGCATAGTTTTCGCGTAATGGCTTGTTTAAACCAAAATTTGCAAGTTTCCGTTTTAAGGACGACACTAAAGCCAGCTCCCTTACTGAACTGAAAAAATTCACATTGAATAACAATGTTGTAGGCCACATGTTCAGCTATGTTAGACCACAAAATAAAATACGTTTGTGTTTAAGAAAAAAATTTAATTTTTAAAATTGTTATTTTAAGTTTTAGCATTTTTATTTAAATACGCAAAGTTTTTATTCTTTGTTTTCATGTACGTCAAACTGTAACCTGCGAAGTATTTATCCACTGTGAATTTTTCGTTTTGGAATGTGAGTTACTTTTAGTGTAGTACTTAAAACGAAAACATGCAAAAGTTGACTTTAACTAGCCATTACGCGAAAACTATGAGAGATAAACAAATTTTATAAGAACAACATTTGGTCTTATTTTGTGTCGAAAACAAGAAAAAAATATTTGATACAACAAAAAAACATAAACACGGTGACGAAAATTTAAGGTCACCGGTCTATATTTATGATATTTTAGTAAGTTTTATTTTTTATGTCCTGAAACGGAGCTGATATCGCAAAACCATTACATATAAATGTTATAAAATGTTTGTACTGTGTAATTTAATTATTTTCCAAACAATTTTTTATAAATTTGGCTAAAAAGAAAGACAATTTAATCAAGTCAATAACAATCCGATATTATAGAAACTAAAGTTTTGAAATAAATTATGTTACACAGTACAAACTAATTCCAACATTTCTATGTAACCGTTTTCCCTTTTCGGAATTTCAAAATTTAAACTAAAAAAAAAAAAAAAAAAAAAAACCCTGCATGAATAGGATACCGTGTCCTTAAACAGTAGTACTGCAAGAAATCTCTCGAGAAGGCGACAAAATAGGCTTATTATCTAACATGCAAATATCGGAATTATCTCAAAATCGAACTCATAGGTTGAAGTGGTATTTATCTGTCATACATTGAAGTAGTTGTTATTGATCCACTGTGTTGGAGGGCCTGGATGTCTACATTAAAAACCAACTGCACAAGTAAAATAAAATATAAACAGAATTATATTTATTAGTCCATCGTGGTTTGTCTAATATTTGAGATCAAATTCATTCTTCCTGAGTTTCTGAAGTTCATAATTCTCATTTTATACTCTTTGCCGACAGTGTCAATGATTGAAATTGATTAGAATTTCATAGGGAATATTATATCCGTGATACTATCTATCCACGGAGCAAAAGAGCATAGTGTGCAGCGTGTAAGACGTAGAAGAAAAAGGTGTTTTCTTGCTGAGAAATGTGCTGAAATTATCGCGAAGCAGCTATATTTCAGGTTTAGAGTGCTGTCTGCCCACCCCTTTCCTGACAGCGGCGTTCCCCTCCCGCTACCGCCAGCGGCCTGGCCCCGACAAACTGCGGGTAATTGTTGCTCGCAGGGAGTGTTGCGTGGCGGCACGGAGAATGGCGGGAGAAGGGTGGCAGGGTTGGGGTTTTGCGGGCCCGTGAAGACGCGGGGAGGAAGGGACGTGAGTTATTTAGACGGTCGGGTGGTCTGAGCCGCGCCTTAATTGAAAACGCAAGGCCCGTGAACTGCTCACGCATGCGGCGCCTGACTGGGTAGATACTGGTGCGACTGGAGTCATTGACGTAGCGTGTGTATCAAAACCACATTGTTCTCACTACTTACATCGTTCCCTCAGTTTTTTTATCCTACCCTAACTACTGTGTTATGTGTGAGGCTCGCCAGGAATCGAGCCCGGATCGCCTTGGTGGGAATCGAATTGTTTGACCCTACTTATAAAACATATTTTTATATTTATGTACGTCGCTTTTGCATAACAACTCGTCAGAATTTAAATATTAATGTTTGTTTTAATTAACTGCTGTGATAACTAATTCACGAAAAACTAAATATTTCCGAGCAAATGTTGATTACATGACGTACTTTATTTAATAACAGCAACCGACCGTAATAACTGCAACTTTAAAATAAACGTCAAATAAACTAAACTATTTTTATTTCACAGTCTTGATTCTGGTAGAAATTATAAAAAAAGTGTCACATCTTACGCAGGCTAGACGTGGAAAGTCTACGTGTGCCTACTTGACTTACTACCATTGTTCTGACCTTCATATTATGTGTGCAGGCATAGTCGTCTTTAGTAGAAGGCCGCGGTCTTAGATCTGGCAACCCTGCCAGGAAGGGTAATTTTAATACTTCTATTAGCTCGCCATTGGTAATGGCTTTGCCTGATTCGTTATTGTGCCCTACATATCGGCGAATCAGGGGAAACCACAGCCGTTGGTGAGACAAAAGAAGTGTTAAAATGACCCTTCCGGGAAAGGTTGCCAGATGTTAGGCCGCGGTCTTCTACTAAAGACGGCTATGGTGCAGGTTAAAATAGCAAGCTGTCCAAACATAAATCCACGTTTACTCGACGTATATAAAATAATACCTTGGCGTGGAGCGCAGGAGGGGACTATCTCAGTGCAGTGTTGCCACAGTGTGCACGTAAAATGTCGTCGTACACTATTTTACCACTAACATTTTCGTCTTAAATTTTCCCCCGTTTCTGGACAACCCGTTTATAGTCATAAATGGCACAAGCAACAAACAATTACTAAACGGTCTTGTAGTAACAGTAGCTAATTAGTATCATTCAGCAAAAATCGTTGAATCTAGGCTCTTTTGCGGCCAGCCTCTTACAATTTACAGTATTTACAATAAGAATTTGTAATCATATACATGGGCGAGTATGTTCTGAAACATATTTTAAGTAGTTAGACACATGAATACTTCCATATTTTCTGAAGTATATAATTTTCTTCTATAAGTTAGTTATTTGTACACGTAATTATAGAAGAGAGTAAACTTTCAATTTTAACTAAGGTACCTGTACCGATCATGGCCGGTTTAAGGTTCAAAACCAATGTGTGCATAAGTCATTAATTATATTACTAATATATCCCATTGATGATGTAAGACAGATATTTATGGGTGGTGTGTGTTTATGCCGGAGACTAGTGTGTATATATCCCACATAGATCTTGCCATTATCACACAATTGCGACTATTGGGCCATGTTGAGAACTGGGCCATATTCGGTACAGGTACCTTAGTAATTTACTGTGTAAACACTATAGGAAAATCAAATTTTAACTAAAGAGTTTCATGGTTATAGAATTTGTCCTGAATTAGTTGGTTCTAAATACCTCTGTCCAAATAACTTTGCCTTGTAAATGGGTCTACGTTTATCCTAAAAAACTTTTGCCTTGGAGTCTTTAATTTTTAAATAAGGTTAGTTACATTGTTTACATTCAAGCCGTTGAACCATACGTCATATGTAATGAATTTACATTTTCGTTTATAAACTGCGTTTATCTGAAAATCATGTCCTAATTCATTCTTGTTCTAAAGTAGTGTAACCTTTATGATTGTCTAAAGTCACTTGCCTTAAGGTTTTGTACTGAAAATAGTTTGTTTTAAAGTATTTTATCAATTTTTTTTATTTATTTATTTTTTTTTTTTTTTAGAAATGGTTTGTGCTAAAATTGATTAGCCCAAGAAGATGTAATCTCAAAAACGTTCTTTGTCCTACGAACATAATTGAATTTTTTTGACAAACGACGCGTCGTTGGTGTTTCGGCAAAATGTCGTAATGTTTTTAAGCATAAATGAACCACTGTTTTGATTTCAGTAACTCTGTATTTTGGTCGTACGATAGTAGTAGATTATATATATGTGTATATATGTATATATATGTGTATATATATATATATATATAGTGTGTATGTGTTTAACAAACACTCACTACGAGTATTAACTGAATGTTTTATAAAGTTTTATACGATCGATACAATCGGTGTATGGTAAACAATTTTACACATTCCACTATTCCATCTTCTCTTTCCACGGATAGACTTAAACGGACATTAGACGTGGCAACAGAAATGAATAGTTACAGACCAATAACACGGACATCACATTTTTCGAAAGTATAAAAAATACAATCTCCCGTCAACTCATTGCATACCTTGATAAGAATAAGAATATATCACAAAATCCATTTGGGTTTGTAAATGGGAAAGCTACAGGATTTGAAAAATTCAATAACAAGATATCTACAAATTCACATACATTATTGTTACCTCCAGTAGACTACTAATATACAACAGGTTATTAGCATAATTACCGAACCTTTCCAAAGACTTTGACTGTATAAACAACTACTAACTAATTTAAAAGAAAATCGAGGTTTGTGGTGTGAGAGGTATATCTCATAATCTGCTAATATTATACTTTCAAGACCGCAACAAGTAATATCAATCTGTCACTTCAATAACTGAGGTGAATATACAAACGCCGTATCCATCTTTAAACTTAAATATTATGTTTAAAAATATGCAAGTGTATACCTGTTTCATTTCATTTCAAATTATTCTGGGAAATTGTTTTGAATTTTTTTCTGCACCAAAGTGAAAAAAATTCCTTACTAGTATGGCCTTATTATTTTAGCCGATTGTCAAATCAAACATTTTAGTTGTTAATCTGTTGGAATTATATAGCTTTTGCTTTGAAAAACATAGGCTAACTTTTGGTAACAATTTTCAAGTAAAGTATGTGATGCATTTACGATATCTGCTCTCGTGTAGAATTTAGAAATGAGGTATAGTAGAAAAAAACCCAGTCTAAATAGAAACCTGCCGACTTAATTGAAATGGTAGCACGCTGTGGAGAAGGGGTGCGGGGGTTGCAGATAAGAGACGGGCAACGCAACGCGACATAGGCACGCTGGTAAAGGGGGTGGGTATTTGCATGACACGGCAGCGCAGGGGTTGTAATCCTACCACAGACCAGTAGGGTGCGGACACCAGCATGCCGCCCTGATAAGCGTAGCCAGGTTCAAATCCACCACCCCCTGCCTTGAACTACCTAATCTAACTCTCCCTCAAACCAAACCACGCCGATAACCGGGTCTGGCTTGTAATAAAGCGCCGTGTCCCACCCTTCGCTTAAAATGCGGTCTGAACTGTCAAACCAACTTGAGACGTACTGCCCTTCGTTGCAATATCCATTTTGCAGAAACAACTCTGTGTTTATAGGCACTTTAAGTAGGGACATATGATATTTGGTGAAATATAAAATAATACCTACTTGTATATTGCCTTACACGTCTGCAGCTTTGCCTCAATGCTCAGTACGGGGCCACAGTTGTCACAGTGGCTAGTGCACTCACCTTCTACCAAGTCGATCCGGATTCGAGTTCCGGAAGGGTCGGTCCCTGGATTTTCGCAGTTGGGAATCGTGCCGGACAATTCCGCTGGTCAGCGCGTTTTTTCGGGGATCTTCTGTTTCTCCCGCCTCTTCATTCCGGCCCTGACTCACATCAAGCCCAATACACACTATCCTTCATTTTATACTCAATTACTTTCATATTTTGTTCATAAACCTTGACAGCAATTTTATACCAAAATTATGTAGTAAAACTTTTGTATTGCGTACACACTGTCACTGTTTAGTAACAATGTTCTGTACATAAATAAGAAATATATGTTTGTGATTTTGTTTGCTATAATAAATAACGCATAACAGTAGAATTTCCGAAAACTATTCCACAAAAAAAAACGCACGTGATTCCCCAATAAGTTTCACTATCTTGTATTATTAAGGTTTTGATAATTCCGGCAACCATTGTTTAGCAGGAAACATGCATTTTATTTCTATTAAATTACATTGGCAACCCTGCTTACGTACTTCACATGTACTTTCGCTGAAAGTGCGCATTGCGCATGCTCGTGAACATTCACTATGATGAAAAATAGGACGGGCTCTATCTGTGAAATTAAGTACATTATTCTGTCTGAAACAAGTGTAGATGCGGTACACACCCTCGCAGTGCTATTTGCACAGGATTTGGTACGGAATTGTTTGAGACCTGAAAAAATCGCGTTTTATTTTAGGCGCAAGCTAGAATTGCAGCAACTATAGGTCTCTATCACTTTCACAATTGACCATTGACTTACGCGACCCTTCCTGGAAGTAGCTGAGCCAATGATAAAACTGTAGCTGAATACATGCCCAATTCACTGCGTCAGCGAGTGGCTAATAAACAGCTGCTGTCTGCATGATTTCCCATACATTCTTTGAGGTTAGTTTATAGGTCAGTGAACTCGCGAATTTATCTGGTCTCCAGGAATCGTACACTGAAAAAAAATTAGTAATGTTACTCATCATATGTATGATAATATTCCCCAACCTTGAGAGGGAAATCTGATTTCCGAATACGTGTGGAAATTTCCGCAAGGTAGTGTATTCGCCACACAAACCCCTCGGAAGTTTCGCTTGCGCTTTATGTCAAATTGTCCTAGAGGGCGGCGCCAATATGTAATGAAAAATTACATTACCAGTTGAGTAACTTTCCTTGGCACGTGTTGAGTAATTTTCTCTCACTTGTAGAGGTTATTAGCTTCCATTATATGTAGAGGAAATTTACCTCAATTTTTTTACAGTGCATGAATTAGAAATCCAACCTCTCTTCAGTTGAATCCGCGAAATTTCCGGGACTGTACTCATGACTGTAAAAGAGTCTTAAATACATGTTTATAACAATATGTTTATCTGCAACTCTGCTTCGTCGTAATTGGCGGCTTACATTTGTGCGAAGACGTCTGCCATTTGACTGCGACAACAAGAGTAAAGTTATTGCGACACTTGACGGCTGTGATTGGCGAGTAGGACCTCAATTCGTGTGAGAGTTAAAGCATCCAATCGCTGTGCATGATTTGATTGCAGAGATTTTTGTCACCACTTTTAATCTTCGTCTTTAGCACTGATGCTGGGCGATATTAAGCCCGGTACACACTATCCTTAATTCAGTATATGTTGGAAACTTTTCCGATCGGGTCATTGTTTGATAAACGTGACCTTGAGAACTCCAAACCAATGGTGGACATACATAAAAACACTCGGTGACTCCCGCGCTACATCGTCAAATGTTCAAATGCTCACTCACTGGAGCAGCAGACAATGTACAAGTATCTGAGGACATAGTACATACAGTACTGTGCAGTCCAGCCTGCTGGTCCTTGAACCCACGATATATCCGGGAATCTAATCATGAGTTGTATAGGGTGTGGGTTGTAAGGGGAGGGGGAAAATCAAAACAGCATAAAGTTTTGAAACAATTTGTGGCAAAATATATTTTTGCAAAATTCTGTGGTCGTTTACTTATAAGAGCGATTTACCCGAACTAACACAGAACTAAGTTTGAAGTTCCTTTACGGGTTCTTTTCTTCTTCTCCTTTATCTGCCGGTTTATGGGTAGCATGTGTGTCATCGTACAATGGCTTTTAATCTAGAGCTGGTTGCTTGGTCATATGGAGAGCTACGAATTTATGGTGGAAAGACTTCTGTACCATTAGTAGGGACCTGAAATATTCGCGTATTCTTTTGACCCAAAGCTACACTCAAAATCTGAATTAGTGAATATTCACTGATTCACGCTGATAGATGCAGCAGTTTCAACAAATTGAATCAGTGAAAATAGTCACTGTTTAATTAGTGAATATTCACTGATTTCCTTTAAGAGTGCCAACATCTCACAAATAAATCAGTGAATATTCACGTTTTTCTCAAGTTATTTTGAAAACCAGTTTTCACTGATTATAACAGTTAAAAATTACAGGAAAATCTGTGGACATTCACTAATTAACTTGTGGAATGTTGGCAATCTTTATCGGAATCAGTGAAATGTCACCGATTTCACAGTTGATTCTCACTGATTCAATTTATTGAAATTGTTCCATCCATCGGCGTGCATAAGTGAATATTCACTAATTCAGATTTAGTGTGCGTATAATTACAGCAACTTTAAGTTCGTGCCAATTTCGCAATTGGGCCGTGACTTATTTATCACTTCCTGGGAGTGGCTTAGCCCATAGTATAGAAGCAACTAAATGCAGGCCCATATCACTGCGTCATCGAGCAGCCAGTGAGCAGATACTGTCTGCTTGAATACACACATGTTCTTGGAGTCTAGCCTACGCGTCAGAGAACCCGCGAATATTTCCCGTCTCTAACTAATAGGTTTCAATACCTTACGTGTAGCAGTGCTTCATGGTCAGTGATTGGTTGTTCTAACTGAACTCGTCGTCAAATCGGTACTAATGTCGTCGAATAAAAGGTACACGGTTTCATTTAACAATGTGGAGTTGACTTTGGCGTAGTTTCCACCGATAAAAAATAGGGTGGCCCAGTATGACGGCCTTCTCGAACACTGAAACTTTCGTCTGAAATATTTGTTTGTGCATATGATCACTAGTTTGAGTGCTGTTGCTCTGTAACACTTTATGTGCCTCATCCTGTATATGCTTTACATTACAATAGTTTTTATTGTTTTAGTACGGCAATTTACGCTGTTTTGGAAGATAAAATTACCCGAATAAATGCAAAATGTATGTACTATAGTACGCAGTCATCTTGGCTTCTCACAGCGCGGGGAGCGGGGTCAGTGGCTCAGGGCAAGAAGAGGCGATAAGAAGACGATACACAGTCTACAGACTTGTTGTAGCTGTTAGGAAAAAATCGACCACACAAATATGTTACACTTATGTAGTGTATGACGGAACACACCGAATGTTTTCCGCCCTGCTAGTATCAACCTGGCAGGTGGCCCCGGACAGCAGGATATCAGTTTCTCTTCGTGTTCCCATCCTGATAACAGCACTAGGGAGCTCAGAGACCAACTTAACTGCCTACTGTAGTAATATTTATTGGATTTTTCAACGAACTCAAATATGAACTTTTTGTGCCAGTCAATAAAAATTTGAACTTTATAAACAAAGAATAAATAATAAAAATAATTTACACTAACGCTTATATAGTTGATTTTTCTTTTAATTGTTTAAATGAAACAATTAATATACACTTTTAATAGAAGCCTTGCAACTTACTGTATAAATTTATACAAACTCTGAGGAAATAAGGCTAGTTATAGAGCCAAGTGTTGATTTTTGCACCATTGTTTAAATGCCTTATGTGAACATCGGTAGCACTGCTGCGGGATTATTTTCATCGTGTCTTTGTTCAGACACGCCTCTCATGTGATTGCACCAATAAGGATTAGGTTATCGTGACGCCGTACGTCTTTTATTTGCCAGTAGAGCCCCAACATAAGCGCGCGAGTTAAACGATCCAATCACTGACGACGCAGCAGAGCTACAGGTTTGCACATAACGCTTTGAAATCAAACTGTTCAAGAATTTTTTCGCCGGGAACTCTTGCCTCTACTCATTTGTAGAGACATGCAAAATTCGCGTTATTTTCTGACAGCTGACTAGACTCCAACTGACTTTAGGCTTGTTCGACGTCTCCCGCTTGCCGATATTATCGGGACTTGCCGCGGAGAATGCTTACACGGTAGAGAGGCCAATCTCTGTAAAGACATAGCACACGTAAATGACAACACATGAAAGTTCGTGGCCAAGTGAATCGCAGATTATGCTCTGTTATGTACAGAATTGTGAAGTTTAGTCCGCTACCAAATTATAACGAGAATTTTGCATGTCTTAACCCATTAGCCATGTTGGTAATTTCTGTTTATTTTACTGTTTTCTTACATTAAAATATAAACGAGTGTTTAAATTTTGGGGTCATGCAAATTATGAATTCAATTAGTAGAGCCGGTTGGCGAAAAGAATTGTGCAACATTTTGTTTCAATGCCTCATGTGCATATCTGTAGCTCTGTTTCATGGTCTGTGATTGGCTTCTTTAACTTTCAGCCTCTTGGGGGTTCTACCCGCAAATCACAGACGTGTGTTGTCCCAGTAACCTTATTCTCATTGGCTCAGTCATATGAACTACTTCTCTTCACAAATACACTATGCCAATAGCTGCGAAGCAAAGACGCAGATGTGGGCGTTATATCTTGATACAAAATTTTGCATAGTTCTTTCATAAAAAAATACCCGCTCTATCAATAAGTTAATGTTTGTTGCAAAGAAACACTGAAAAAATACTTATTATACACTGTAAAATATTTTGTTAAAATGGACCTTACCAAATATTTTTGCAGCGACGACAAAAAAAAATTTGCTGTCCCCAATAAAATTTTGCACTGACTACAAAAAAATGTTGTAACCACTACAAAAAAATTTGGCAAGGTCAATTTTTTGCAGTGACTAATAAGTATTTTTTTTTCCAGTGAAATAAGTGTGCTACTCAGCTTGATTCTTTCAATGCGGACCTCGTAACAAGAGTTCAGTGCAGACACCTCCCTCCCTCCTTCTTCAACGATAGGGATTGGTACCCCTGCACTCCCGTCAAATCACCCACCATATGCCTCTCACGTCTTCAATATCCAGCCAGCCATGTGCCTGGCTCCCACTCCCCCCTCGCCTACCATGCTTGTCGCCGTATTGTTTTGACAGCCTCCTCTGCGAACCCTTCTCATATATTTCTTCTCCATACCTCCCCTCAGTCATACGTCATGGGGTGGAGGGTTGTAGCATGGAATGCAGGGCATAGGACGAAGTTCCTTGACATCAAATTACCTGAGGGTAAACGGGGTCGACAAGGTAAGAAATGTACAGTATGCGTTGGTTAGCATGATACATAGTAATGTTTTTGTTGGATATGAAACTCGGCTGTGTTTCGCGAAAAAGCGACATAAAAGAAGGCACCAACATAACCGAACAGCCTACTTTCCTCAATGTGTATTGAAATTAGCCCAGACAGTTCTAATATGTCACTCAGACCTGAAAATACAACAAAACATATTTTTTAATCCATACAGTGACATTTTAGAAAATGGTAAACCTACAAAAATTATAACGTTTGGTATCAGCGTTAGAATAATATGTCTATTGTCGAAATACAAAACTTTCATTAAACTTGATCCAGTTGTTTTGAAATTTTAGAAAATATGCCTTTTTTTGTTGATTTCTTGCTGTCTTCCAGACTGACGGATTAACAAAAACAAACCTATCTAAGATAGAATCTTACATAACGAACTACCAAAATACAAATTTTGGTATAAATTAGCTACATGGTATAGAGAAGCTCGCCAAAAATATTTTACTCGCCATAATTTTAAAACACACTTCTTTGTTGTACGTTATGGTGACCTTACTATGTACAGTCTACCGAGATTATATAAATTAAGAAAAAAACATTCATTTAGTAATCTAATGCTATAGAGAAATTTCTTTTTTAGCTACCATCTTAGTAATATAACAACAATATTAATAAAATCTATCATTAAAAATTTATTTCAGTATGTGCAAAATGGCAACAGAAATTGATGAAAATTTTAAAAATGATTTATCAGACACATCGGGTGATCAAAAACATACGAATATGTTAAAACGATAATGTCAAAATACTTTTGTCAAGTAGCATTACCATGTTGTATTAATTTTGGCGAAAAATTTACTGACCTGTCATGTGTTATCAAAATTGGTTAAATGGCCCTCACATTAAAAATATGATTGCGGCATAAACAAATACATTCAAGGTCAAGTAACCTTAATAATGTGATACACTTATTCTGAGTTCAGTAAAATACTTCGTGTGACGTAAGTGTTTACAAAGCCGTAATTTACAAAATTTTAATGCGGCATAAATAAAATAAATACTTCACTAACCCTGCTAAATACAGCATGAGTAACAAGTTTAAAATAAAATTTGGTTAAATAGTTCGTCAGAAAATGTCTTCAAATAGACGCCAATTTGAAAATACAAACACTCAACAAGGAAAAATACATAAAAGCCAAGTCACGATACTAGGTATCACCTTTTTTTTTTTAATGCTTAAAGATATTCGAGAAATATATCATGTCACGGTAACAAAAATTTCTTTATAACCGCTACCCTAAATACATGAACACGGCAAGAACAGAATACACGAGAGTCAAGTTATGGACATGTAACACACGTTTGATAATTTATTTTTAATTTTATATTCTTTTAAGGGTGCAAAGGATGTTAAAAGGGAACACAAACAGTTGCACGGTCACATACTTGCTGACTCAAATTCAAATGAAATTAATTAAAAATAAATAATACAAGAGTCTCAGATATATTTGGTCGATTGCGAACCGAAACATGAACACTTTATTTACATCTGCGTCCGTACTTTTCCATGAGTTCAGTTGTCGTAACCGTTACCCAACACAAGCGAGGGCACATGTACACACAGTCATACCTTCTTATAAACGTTTCACGTGTCAAATCTGCATGGATATAAATTTAACAATTTCGACGATAATTAAACTGTACAGCGTAATGCTCTCTTCTAACAGGGTTGGTTCTAATTTCCTTGTCTTTGTTCGTTAACTCATATTTATCATAAGGAATGCGTAGTAACGTGCGACCCAATCATTAATGTTGTAGGTATGTATGTGAGTTCGAAACATAGTTTGAAGTTAAATTATTACATACTATTCTAAATTGCCCCGGAAATTTCGCAAGGTTAGTTAAGAAGACACTAGATTTCATTACGTTGTACACAATAATTATACTTTCGCGATTGGGAAAATTAATTTCGCGGATTTACCTGGCAGCAGCCTAGATTTCTCACCCCTATACACGCACCTGCTACAATCGATTATGCATTGGCGTGTAACATAACAAGCGGGTAGCAAGCTATAGTCATAAGAGTTATTTCCTTATTTGCTACTGGCTTGCAGTAGTCAAGGCCTTTCATGATAGCTGCCAGTTAATCACAGACGATACAGTGAAGTATGCGTTCTTGGCGTCCAACCTAACCTGGAATGTATCTGAGAATTGACATACCTTTCCTTTTTATGGAACTCTTCATTGAGGACTGTGATCCAATAGCAGACCTATATGTAGGGCTAGGAAAAATTCTCGAGTTCAATGTCCTGCATTAGAATCCAATGTCCTATGCATACTCAATCCCCGTCAATTCGTTCATTGTCTGCTGTATGAATGAGTAGCAGGTAATGGACAAATGATAGGGCTTCGGTATACACAGGATAATGGATTCTGCATGTTGGTCGTTGAACTCGCGAAATATTCCTAGCCCTACCTATATGGAAACACTCAGGCTCCCGCGCTACCTTGTCAAATACGAAATTTTTAGAGACCTAAAAAATTCGCGTTTTTACTCGGGCGCAAGCTATAATTCTAATAGCTGTAGGTTTGTGTCACTTTCGCAATTGGCCTTTGTCTTATTTGACACATCCTGGAAGTCTCCGAGTCGATAATGGAAGTATAACTAATACAGACATATATCACTTTAACACTCAGCTGCTGATGAGCATCTGCTGTCTACTTCAGTTCTCAAATATTCTTGCAGGCTAGCCTACATGTCAGTGATCCCTGGAATTTTTCCAGTCGCTTGCAACTGTCCACTCACTGGAACAGCAGCCAATGCACGCACAAGTAACTGAGGAAGGTAGGACTGTGGAGTCCAGCCGGTAGGTATCAAAACCCGCCAGACCTCCTGGTCTCCACGAAAAACCGTATTTACTCACATTTAACCTGCTTCAAACCAGTAAATCAGTAAGTTGCAAGAAGAGAGTCTGACACCTGTACAACGAGCTTCTTTCCTTACTAATGATTACTCCGCTATGCTGGTAATCCGTCATTATAAAACTGGTTGCTTCATGAGATTTTTTAATGTTGTTGCAATGGGAGTTTACAGTTAGAATTTTTGGTTTGTTGACGTATGCCATTGCTCATGTTTTTGCTGATCAAATCTGTGTTGGATGAAAAATAACGAAAAACGAACAAGGAAATAAAATATATATAAAGCATTTTTCCTTGGTTTTACTTGTGTTGTTTGTCTATTGTCTTGTGTTTGTTGTCCACTGTTCCCTGTTTTTCGTCTATTTCTATCTTGTTTCATATTGGGAATCTGGTTCTATATTTGTGTCTGTCTTCTGTGTCTGGGTTTTGTTGTCACGATATTCGACTGAATTCTATCTCCAGAATTCTTTGTTGCCTATAGGGAAAAAATGACTGACAGAAATCCTCTGGGATTGCTTCTTTTCTATATTTTGTATGCGTTATATATATCTTTATCTTTATCTCTATATATAAAAATGAAAGCTGACTGATTGACTGACTGACTGACATATCAAACTGCAGCCCAAACCACTGGACCTAGAATCGTGAAATTTTTTGTGGGGGTTCCCTTCAGGTGGGATTTTTCGAAATTCGACCTCTAAGGGGGTGAAAAGAGATGAAATGTGTTTCCGAAGAAACGACGGTAGAGCTCGAACCCGACGGCCAATCATCGTGATTTTTACTTTAATAGGACACTCGTAAAAATGCATATTAGCTAATTTAAGGATTTTTTGAAGTTCAACTTTTAAGGGGCTGAAAAGACCTTAAATGTGTTTCCAATCAACTATCGATATCTATCGAACCCTTCGGAATAGAGAGTTGATATTCACTTCAAAATATTGCTTACGTAAATACCCAAAAAGTAGTTTTAGTTTTTTTTTTTTTAAATTCGACCCCCAGGCAGTAAAAAGGGGCAAAATGTGTTTTTAATGAATCGTCTATATCTTTGAAACACAATTGGCTATCGTCGTGACTTACCTATAATTGGTAACTTTTACAAATGTTTATGACAGGACTCAAAGACGTTTCGAAATTCTTTATTTAAAGAGGTGAAAATACGTGAAATGTGTTTTCGATTATCCTTCCATATCTATCGAATCAATCGAGATATCGAAGTGCTCTTTGCTTTAAATTGGTGCTTTTGTAATTATCCCAAGTACCATTAAAAATATATTTTCCGAATTCGGCCCTAAACTGGTTAAATAAGGGATAATGTGAGTTTTCGACTCACATTCGATACATATCGATCCCATAGTTTTTTATATAGCGACGTGATTTTTGTTTAGGATTGATGCTTACTCAAATACCTAAAAAAAAATTTCAGGAATTTTCGAAATTCGCTACCTAAGGAGGTGAAAAGGGGTGAAAAGTAGTGAAAAGTGTTTTCAATTAATCGTCGATATATCTTGAACCCAGCGGGTTAATGTTGTGTTTTTTACGTCCACGAGATACCAAAAACGTATTCTAAAACGTGATTCAAAGGTTTTTAGAAATTTACTCTCTTAAGTGGTGAAAAGACCTTGAACGTGTTTTAGATAAATCCTCGCTATCTATCGAACCCGTCGAGATATACAATAATTTTTGCTTCAGGATGATGATTACAGAAATTATCGCAAACAATTTTCAGATTTTTCGAAATTAGATTTCTCAATACTGTGCAGGGGTGATATGTGTCTTTTTAGTGAATGATCGATTTTGATTCGACTGAATGGGCTAGCGATGTGATTTACACTTCAGTTGGATACTTATACAAATGTCTAAGATGTAAATTAAAAATATTTCGAAATTCGACACCCAAAAGGGTGAAAAAACCACAAAATTTGTTTTCCACCAACCCACGATATCTAGCTAACCAGTAGCGATATTAAGGCGTTGTTCGCGTCAGAGTGATGCTTACGTAAATATTTTAAAAAATTTGTATGTAATTTTTTTTCCTTATAAGGAACGTGATTATTAAGAATAAAACATAGTTTGTCAATAATTAAGGCAGACGATCCGAAAAGCAGGAACGAGCAGCGAAAAACAACCTATACAGGAGTTACACTACAGTAACCGAATCTAGACATGGTGTTGTACAACCTCTATGAGCCAAGGACACAGATGTTTTTAAAATAAATTTTATTTTAATGAATTATTTCGATGTTACGTGACGCAGTTGTTTGTTACTCAGGTCTAAATTCCGGGAAGTTCCGGGCTCGAATTTCGTTAAAAGCTGCGTGCGAACGTTCAATTCTGGCACACAAAAACTACAAGGCAGATCGAATTAGTGCAATTTACATGTAGTCTTTAAAAGGGGTAAAATTGCAGTTCGCTTTCCACTCAGGTTCCTCTACAATATCAGATAACATATCGTCGGTATACTGCCAAAACTGATTAAGTCATAAATGCTATTTCGTTTAAAAACAGTATTAAATTGTAGATATTAACAAAAATGTGGTATATAGCAGTGACCAAATCACATACATATAACGTAAAGCATCTTGAGATCTAACTTCTCAGACAAATACCGCATTTATAGAGACCTGAAAAATTCGCGTTTTCGTTTAGGCACAAGCTAAACTTAAAAAATTGTAAGGCAGTGTAACTTTCGCAATTGGCTTTTGACTTATTTGACACATATCTCACAAGGCGCCGAGCCAATAAGAAAGAAATAACTTAATGCATACCTGCAGCGAGCAACCAATGAACAGCTGTTATTTGCTTATGCAAACATATATTCTTGAAGGCTAGCCTACACGTCACTGAACCCGCGATATTTTCTTGCCTGTGCTCATGTTATCTCAAGCATATTTTCTTACACACTATGTGTTTAAGGGCGCGGTTCATCTTAGTTTTCAACGTCTTTATTTATTTTTATATTTGCACCAGATATTTTCTTTCTTATTTTAGACATTAATTACGATAAAATCTTCCTCTTAGGAAACTTCTGTATCTCTCATAGTTTTTGCGTAGTGAGTCGTAAATTTCAAAATTTGCACTTTACGGTTTTAAGTACGCCACTAAAACCAACTGACATACCAAACCCACAAAATTCAGAGTGTATAACAATGTTGTAGGCTATGATTTGACATATATAAAAACAAAAATAAATAAATTTTTGTATTTTTAAAAAACAATTTTAATTTTTTATTTTTACATTTCAAAATTGGGGATTTTTTTATTAAATGCAAAAATATTTATTTTGTGTTTTTATGTGTCATTTCACAGACTACAACATTGTTATACGATGTGAATTTTTTCGGTTTGGTATGTCAGTTGGTAAAGTGCAAATTTTGACGTTTACGACTCATTACGCGAAAACTGCGAGAGATACAATAATTTTCTAAGAGGAAGTTTTAGTCATTATTTATGTCTAAAATAAGAAAAAAATATCTGGTACAAGTATAAAAATAAAAAAAGGCGTTGAAAAATGCGGTGAACAGCGCCCTTGGGAAAATCATGTTCGTTGCTGTACAGAAGCTGGTACTAGCACAGAGAAATGCTTCTTAGAGCGCCTGATTTTGATGGAAGATTTTAGCATCACGTTTTTCCAGTGTCTTTCTGTATGTGTAAATCTGCAGCTTTACATCTTGTTTATTACCTTCATTTATTAAACTCAGCCAATCAGAACATGGATACTGCGACAAAAACACAACTGTGATTAGCGGATGAGTCCCCATGAAGTTGAGAGTTAAAAACATTTAATCACGGAATACGAAGCATTAATGCTGCTGGTGTGCAAGTAAGGCATTGGAACAAAGCAGCGCAAAACCTTTCAACTGAAATCAAGAGTGCAACTTGTTGACGCAGAGCATCATTTTATTAAATTGTAATTGCCGGTAACATGGACTTACACAAAATCTTCTCAAAGGTTATATTTGCAGGGATAGTAAAAATTTGCGAGCTCAGTTACATGTACGTTATAATCCACTTTCCTATGAATATTAAAACCCCGTCTATTAGTCCATTGCCTGCTTTTCCAGTTAATAATAGCAGGATATGTGATTTTCGCTTCACTGTTCAAAGGACAGGTCATTGTACTAGCAAAATATTCCTATGTCCCTTTCTTTAAGAGGGCGTGGTACATAATTCAACGCTAAAATCAATAATCTATACCTGTGCACTGTAAAAAAATTTGTTCTTTTACGAAGAAAATCCTTGAAAACCCAGTTGCCAAAGAAATTCCTTATAAAACTACAATGGTTTCCCTTGTAATAAAATACAAAATATACGTTTGTAAAATTACAAAGACTGGCCTTGTAGCTGTACTTTCGATAAGGAAATAAATAAAGTTAAATGTTAATTGTACTTAATTAATATCACTGAACTTATTAATCAAATAACATTTGACTGAAGTATGTACACATTAAATTATTTTGAAAAAAAAAAAAAAAGTAATACTTGTTAGGTGCTAGGTTTCCAACCACTCACCCCTTGCATAAAAGCTACGCATTTTACTTTTTTGTTGTATTACTGAAACGTATAGTACACACATTAGAATACACACATATAGTACACACATTAGAATAGTCACACCATGTACGTACATGACACATATTAACGTGAAAAAACAAATGCAATCGTCTACCAACACGCCGTGAGATGGGTGGTACAGCCGTAGAACCCAAACAAATATACACCATAGCGTCTTTCCAATATGTTACTCTGTAGGAAGTCCCATCGTTCTGTGGGAAGTATTTGGATATAGTCACTAAGTGTCATGGAGGAGTCCTGGACAGCTGCACCACTAGACCACTTGTATAGATTCGTCTTTATTTATTTGTATAAATGCAACGCACAGTTCAGTAAAAATTATTTCTTTTAAAGCACGCAATTAATATAAATATTCACTTTGCTCCAGAAAAATACTTTTTAGAGGTTGTGATCTTTGCATAAGTAATTTCCGACGAACTTACGATTTTTGTAGGGCTACAGATTTTTTCATTTTTTTTTTTTTTAACAAAATTCTTGAAACATTATAAAGTAATTTTTCAACATTTACAAAAGTTTGTACAGCTACGAAGAAGTCCCTTGTCATATTTTACAAAATAATTTACAGTGCAGGAACTGTCGGTATAAGTACAAAGAATTCCTTTGTAGTATTACAAAGTTTACCTTTGTAACTTATTAAACTAACGATTTTACAAGAAATATCTTTGTACATTTACAAGGATTTGTAAAATTACAAAGAAAATCCTTGTAAATTTTACAGAAATTTTTTTGAGTGTAGGTTTCTTGAAGCCAATTTGCGAAAATTAAACAATAGCAATCCTAGACAACAGTTTTAGCCAACGTTTTAAACACAATTGTTTCCAGTGTTAGGAACTTCTGAGGCACAATCTCTGACGCCGGAACCTCGTGCATTTAACTGCGACGCAAGAGATCACGCGTAACAAGTGAGTAATTCTGGATAAATATTTGCTCATAAAGTTGGTAAATACCATTATCTAGGACTGTCATTGTGTATTTTATACATATTGGCTTCGAAAAAAGCGTAGAAATCAATGATTATTTCAACACTTATTTATGTGTTTATTATAGGCCTATTCATTAATGTATAATGATAAAAAAACCTGACGCTAAAGTTAATATAAATGATCTTTGCCTACTAATTTAATATTAAAGGACCAAAAAATTAAGAGATAAAATTGTTTACAGTTTTCTTTAGCGATTCCTGGAAAATTCTGTTGTATTAAAACTTTGCTATTTTTTAAGTTTATAAAGTTTTTTCTTTAACAATTTTTAAAAAAATTACTACACCATTAAAAACTTTAAATAAATTTTTTTAAATTTTTGTGACAGTTATCTCAGGTAAATTTTAAGTTGAAAATTATTTGTATTGGCCAGTTTTACTGAAATATAATCAATTTAGATTCAGATTGTTTTTAAATTGACTACTCAATTTAAACATCGTGAATGAAAGCAAGGTACGTATATTATTTAACTAGACAAATTTCAGTGCCTCCGGACATTATCAACTGCAATTTTTTTAATGTTTTTTTTTTGTGGCTGCAGTAGTTGGTCTGGAACATTACAAGTGGGAAAACGGCTCGTACAATCAGCTTGTGAGGAGAACGAGGCGCTAAAAAAGAAGCCAACTGCTCCGCTGAGGGCACGTCGGTGCTAAGCAACGGGCGGCCAATTTGAGGGAGCGACTCGTCTCCTTGCGCGAAAGTATTTATTTCAATGGACCGGAGGATCTTGCGCGGAATTGCGGGTGGAGGACGCGGAAGGGGACTGGAGAATATCACTTGATTCTCGGCGGTAATATCTATCCCGGGATGAATCTTGAGCAGCGGGAGGAATATCTCGCCCCATTTCGCTTTCCCGTCGAGTCTCAGAGACTTGGGATATCCTTGCGAAGAAGAACTTGGAAGTAGAGAGATATATTATCCTATTTTCCTCTGCAGTCATTTACTTTTCACCACAAACATTTTTTTGTTTATCTTTTGGACGGTAATTTCTCCGAATATTTTATGTGATGTTACCCTTAACATTTTTGTTCATTATGTAACTATCCCTTAAAACATTATTTGTTAAAATATTTTCTTAACAGCACCGATAAAATACAGTGTGGAAAACACAAACAAAATATTATTTATTTGCTAAATTCATTAACTCTTCTGGTAATTTTACTTGTAAGAGTAATTTTTTGTATTATTTTGTAATATAAGTTTTTACGTTACGTTGCGCCATTAAAAAAATTAAAAAAATATCCAGAAAATATTTTTGATAGGCAATTATCGTACATTTTACAACATACTATTCATATGTAATTAATGTAACACTAGTTTTTTTTGTGTTGATACGACTTAGTATTTTAATCAAATATGCAGATTTTTTTTATTTTTCAAATTAACTAATGTAAGTTACTGGTTTGCTAAAATAGAATATTTGATTTACAAGTTTCCAAGACAAAGTCATGTTAAAATTTTAAAAATATTGTTTCATTGTTACAAAAATTATAGTAGAAAATTTTATCAAATGAAATATTTTTTGTATGAACATTTAAATACCGTGCTTCGTATTTGGTAATTTTATATTTTTAAAAAATCGTGTACCTGTTTTTCGCAGAAAAGTATCCAGTTTAGGTTCTTTTAGATGTCTGCTAAAATATGTAACTTAACTTCAATGGTATTTAAATCAATACCAGTTTTAAACTGGACGGCGTGCATTCAATACTTCTTTTGATACAAAATACGCGAAGCTATGACAACCCAATTTTTTTTTTTGCTAATAAAACAAAAAATCTGGATGTTCGTATCAAATATCAACGCATTCAACTAATAAAGGAAAAAATTATAATTTTTTAACGGTAATGGCTTGAAAACACATGAGAATAGAAGGATAAAGTTCAATAAAAATAATGTAGTTGAAAATATAAAACTGTTTTGCTTCTCTCCACCGTATTTACTATCGAAATCATGTTCACATTGATTAAACTCATCCATCAACGCCTAACCCAATTCGCTGAACCTATAACCATGAAATTTTGCATGTGGCTTCCCCTTAGCCCGTAGGCACTAAGAAGGGAATTTTTCGAAATTCGAAATTTAAGGGGGTGAAAAGGGATGAAATGTGTCTTCAAATAACCCCTGAAATCTCATTAATCGGGACAGCTATCATTATTTTCTTAAATTGAAAATATTGACGAAACAAATGCATAATAGCAAATTTTTAGATTTTTAAAATTCGAAAAAATAAGGGGGTGTAAAAGCAGTAAAATGAGTTTTAATTAATCCTAGATTTCTTTGAAACTAGTTAAGATATTGGGGTGATTTTTCTTTAAAATTGTAAATATCTCAAAATTTAATTCAGGATTTCATGAAATTCGAAAATTAGGTATGTGAAAAGCAGTAAAATGTTACAGTCTCCCGAAAAGTGAGAATGACCATGGAGAAATAATTGAAAAGTGGCTTTTTCGCACATATTATTAACAAATAAACCCATTTGGACTATGACCGTACATAGGAAAGAAGACTCACGACCTGCCTTGAAGCATCCGTTCGGGTAGGTCTATTATATAAGTGTGGTGTGGTGGGTTTCAGGTTCGTATCATGTGTAACTCAAATTGATTTATTTTCAATGGGAACACTCCTCGGCTAAATTGTAACTTTGTAGCGGTAACAACATTATGAGATAACTACTACAAACACGGAGAATAAGTAAATAAATAAATACATGATAACTACAGACTACTGCTAACAATATTATCCCTACAAATTATTCGTGGCAGATTCTTAACTAGCTGGTAAGTTTGTTCAGAGGTATGCCAACACTGGAAGATACAAATAGTAGTACGTAAACATTCAGACGAAATAATAAAATAAAATATTGGTTTAGCCTATTTATATTTATTCACTAACCTTAAATGCTTTCCATAATGTCTCTTTTACCATTTTTAAGAAAATATTAACACGTAGTCACATGTTTTGGATGTTTGGTGTATTTTGTGTCATGTGCTAAAAAATTCTAAAACCGTATAAAACGTGCTGATACGGTGTACTTTAAGGTTGCCGCCATTTCTGGTAAAATTATAGTGGACAGTTTCTCTTAAAGAACGTGCCGAGTTAATAAATTAGCACCACTTTATGATAATATGTTTATGCTAATTTCTGAAATAATAATAATAATGTACTGTACATACGGCAGTGAATTTTTTTTAAGCAAAGACAAAATCAATATCTCTGTTACTATGGTGGAAGTTTTGATGCTAAAATATTAATACGATTATAAAAGAATTGGGATCTTAGTGTGATATTAGCGCCATATATTTATAGTAAATATTCTTCTTTAAACGAATTATTTAATTTTAGTGCCCTAAATGCGTCCTTTGTGAACGAATATCTGTATTAAACACCGTTAGGAAATCTTTTTTTGTGAGAAATCCGACTAAAGGCGAAGCTTTTTTTTCTACACTCAACAGATACTCCACTCCGGCCAATGTCTACCTTGGTTTCTCAGACGAGAACACACCCAGCTTTCGCACCAAGTGTACGTCTGTCGGCTGATGTTCAAGTCTCATTTATGTATGGATGATTCTTAAGTTCACAATCAAAGCACTTGTAGTGTGTTTGGCTTTTACCTCTTTACCAGCAGTAGGGATTTAGTATCTGCGCACAGTAAAATAGGCATGACATTTGTTTTTATGTATAGTTTTTTGTTGATATTCTAGGGGGGAATCTATTAATGCTTCGTATGGCCCCGTTTTGTAGTTTTTCTATTTCATGCAGTGCGCGCTTGTTGTTATTTGTCCGTATAACATTTTAATAATTCAGGCGGCAGTGTATCAGGGAATTACGTGTCGTATATGATATATGTTTTTATTATAAACTGAATTCTATACCGGACGGGATCTTCCATTCTGATAACTCGAAGTAATGGAAACTACCCTATACCATACGAAAAATGTTAGAATATGCTGGCTGTACCGCAACGATCTGCAGTATCGTCCTTCGGCAAGAGATTTGTATTCTAAAAAAAATAAAACGTCGTTATTTAAGATGTGAAAACTGAATCTCTTGGTTCTTTATGTCGAGACAAAATACAGAAAAAAGTTACGAACTACAAAGGGTCGCTTTTCTTTATCTGACGAACGGTATTTGTTAGTACTATTAAATACATGTGGAATGTGTGAATACGTTTGAAAACAAAAAAATGGGAGTTATTCACATGCAAGCGATCAAGACTGGTTGCAGGATAACA
The DNA here is from genome assembly GCA_003012365.1 of Medauroidea extradentata. Lineage (NCBI taxonomy): Eukaryota > Metazoa > Arthropoda > Insecta > Phasmatodea > Phasmatidae > Medauroidea > Medauroidea extradentata. Next base: position 59,114 of record PNEQ01016991.1, on the reverse strand, counting down.
TGATTTAAGGTAAGGATAACAAATATATTTAAAACAGTGGTAAGAATATGAACTACGGCAGTGGTTGATATTTGAATATTGAAGAGTTAACAAACCCTTCAGTGAAGATAGAAAGTATTTAACGGAAATTATTCGTGTTCTTACTGTAAGAAAGTATTAACGAAGAAAAAAACCGTACGTCAGCGTGAAGCAGAATGTCTTCAAAATGTTAATCGTAGTATATTCCGGTGAGAAAATAACAAAGTCTGGACCTCTTTTCGAGAATCTCTGCGCGAGAGGTATATGGATGTTAAAATTATTTTGAAATGAAATCACGAGTAATTTTACAGTTCGGTTAGAGTTTTGAAAATATATTTTATTAAATAAACTTTTTAGATTTGTCAGAGTTGATCTGAATTTGAAGTAACTTAATTTTATTATGTTGGTAGGAGGGTGTACTTAGACGTTGGTGGTGTAAAGGAAATAACGTCAGTGTAATTGTAATAAAATTAATTGTTATAAAACACTTTTTTTAGATTTTTTAATAATTTATTTATAGGTTTTATTGAGAATCTATCGGAAATAGCCAAGATGGGAGTCGGGTTTAAGAAATATCCATTAAAAGTATTTTGATATATTTTTAAAATAATTTTAAATAAGAAGTTCCTTTTTGTTTTAATATTATAGATTCATTTTGATATTGATATTCAATACGTAGCTTCAGTTGGAGGCCCCATACTTCTCGGTCATCTAGTCGCTCTGAGAGGACATTAGTTTCGTCCTGGTTTAGGGGCAACTACGAAGGTAATATTTTTTTTGACGGGGAGATATGGAAGGGGAGAAGAGTGGGGGAGGATTAAGGTGGAATTCAACAAGTTAAAACAATTAAAATTATTGCGGGGATTATGTATGGGAGGGGAAGGGATAGTAAGGGAGAGAGTGCAGTAAACTAATATGTACATGTAAAACGTTGTGAAGGAAACCTACGTATGTCGTTGGAGCTCGTCCGGGTAAGAAATATCAGTAATTACTGAATGAAATAATTTTATACAAAAGTATTTTATAATATAGTTTGACTGCATACAAAATTATTTTTTTAATCAATTTTATTCATTAAATATGTACGGAGTGCAGATTGAATGTGAAATCACAGATTTTTCGAACGACTCGAAGGGAACGACTCGAAGGGATCACCAAGATGGTGGCCGGAAACACGAAGGTGTTAATGAAAACAAAACTATTTTTAACATTAATTTCAAATTTTTCCTCGGAATTTAAAAAAAATATTTCGGAATTTTAATGTTTTCAGAAGATATTTATTATTATTATTTTTTAATTTTTGGAAACTTATCGAAACTTTTGGAATTTGAATTTTGGCGAACTTGTGGTAAAGGTCAAGGTCATCACTCGGGTGTGGCTCCTCAATCCGAATACTGTTACAGAAGGAATACAAACATATGTACTACTTATGAGTAGTGTGTGTGTGTATATATATATATATATATATATATATATATATACACACATATATGTGTGTATTTGTAGACAGAAGTTCATGTAAGTTACTAGAACCTACTTTTTTTCGAAAGCAGGTAAGCATACACACATCCACGCACTTACTACGTACAGCCGAAGAAAGAAGCTCACATATGCATTTACAGTCGTGTAGGCTTCAGTATTATGTGCTTGGAATTTCGCAATACAACGGGAGGAGCGCACCCAAGAGTTGGGGAAAGAGAAGGATATGAAAAGAGCTATGTAAGAGAGAGAGAGAGGGGGAGATAAAGAGTATGCTCTCGAGGAAGTATTCTTACTCAGGACGACTTCAGATGTCGTGATTGCGCACAGCACGTTGTATCGACCGGGGGATGACACGTGGATTGTGGAAGAGGGGGTTGAGGAGAAGAGAATACAGCTCCACAAATGAAGGGGCGAATTGAAGGAGCCCCGCGGGCTTCTTCACAACTCTCCCCTTCTTCATTCACAAAAAAATTCTTTGCTTGCTCCCCCAAAACCACCCTCCACTTCGCACCTACACAATGAAATGGACCCAGTGCAATTGGATGTTTCGTTATAGTGTCGCAAAGAAATAATATAGTTTATTAAACTTTCACACATTGGAGATTATAGATCGTTCGGGATAAAGTGAGCACTTTTAATGCTTTTAAAAATATCACTGGCCGTTACTGCGTATAATTGAACATTAACTACAGTTACCTTTCTACTCGTGTGGTCGGCAGTGAAATTACGCAACGTACTTCCAATTTTCCTATTTTAATAAAACAATACTGAAACAAAATCAATCGAAATCGACATATTTCTATTTTATAATAAGGTACCTGTACCGAATATGGCCCGTTTAAGGGCCGCGGTCTACCACAATTTTCATCATCATTATTTTATTTTTTATTTATTCCAGATATTTTTTTCTTATTTTAAACACAAAATGTGACTAAATTTGGCTCTTATTAAATTTTTTTATCTCTTAAAGTTTTCACGTAATGGCTTCTTAAAGTCATATTTCGCATGTTTCCATTTTAACGACTACACTAAAACCAACTGATATACCAAACTAAAAAGAATCACAGTAGATAAAGACATTATAGGCTACAATGACAGGCTCATAAAATTAAAGAATAAAAATTATTTGTATTTAAAAAAAAATTATTGAATTTCAAAAATTTTTATTTTTAGTTTCAGCATTTTTTTAATTCAAATAATTTTTATTCTTTAATTTTATGAGCATGTCATTGTAGCCTGCAATGTCTTTATCCACTGTGATTCTTTTTAGTTTGGTATATCAGTTGGAAAAAAGCAAAATGTGACTTTAACAAGCTATTACGCGAAAACTATGAGAGATAAAAAAATTTCATAAGAGCCAAATTCAGTGACATTTTTTGTCTAAAATACGAAAAAAATAAAATCTGATACAAATAAAAAATTAACAAATGGTGATGAAAATTGCCGTAGACCGCGCCCTTAAGGTTCAAAACCGACGTGTGCATAAGTCATTAATTATAATACTAATACAACACTTGGATGATGTAAGACAGATATTTATGGGTGGTGTATGTTTATACTGGAGATTAGTGTGTATATATCCCACATAGATCTCGACATTATCACACAATTGCGACTAGTGAGCCATATTGAGAACTGGGCCATATTCGGCACAGGTACCTTATTATTAAAACGTTTCTATTATCAAACTTTATATGTTTATACAGACTGCACAATTTATCTTCCACGTGCGAACATAAAGTGACGTGTCCAGTATGGTTAGACATAACCCGTCGTTTACGGTTACGTGCAGAAAAATACGGAAATGGTTGAAAATAGAACTTTAGCAGGGATATTTGAATCGCCTATAACACATAACATTGCTGATACTGTACAGGTTGGTATTGTATAGGATGTTCACAATAAAGATACCAATTTTGACGGCTATTTCATCTATAATAGTGATGAAAAAGTAGTATTTATTACTACTTTGGAGGGGGGGGGACACTTCGTTGTACCGTACACTTTATACACATTTATTATTACCTAGGGTAGTTTTTTCATATTAAATTGTGGTAGGAAACTATAAATTAACTAAATAAAAAGCATCTAGTGCTCTAAAAGTTCTCACGTTATCGCGAAACCCCTACATAATTATTGCATGCACAGGAGAGATGTGACTAGACAATTAAAGAATATCCTCGGACGATATTTCTTTTCTTTTCTTTTCTCTCACAAGTAAAGTTTTATGAAAATCTAGCCTTGGATACATAATGGCTTGTGCCCGAGTTTCTCGGCTTACGAGACAATTATTTTTTTAAATCCATACGAGAGTCGATATCGTAAAATTGCGTCGTAACTTTTTTGCAAATTGGTTTTACTGTGCATTGTAATTTTTCGAGACAAACTATATGACGAGCATAGCTAATTTATCAATTGAAAGGAAATTTCGTTAATTAACTAATTAGCAACTATTTTGCAGTCTTATGATTTGACAAACTTACAGCATGCAGTTTTAATCAGTCGTAACAAAGTTACGAAGCGATTTTACGATTTTGGCTCCCATTTATGTTTTAAAAAATAATTGACATTAAATGCGAAGAAACTCTGGTCCATGCCCTTAAGATTGCTTCACTGTGTTAAATACGTTCAATATCATGGCCGGCAATAACTGTACGTAAAACCTTGAAAAATATTTCAGAATTTTATATATTTGTAAATACGAATCGTATACGGGTATTGCAAAGTTGCTTGTCGGTATTTTATGGGAACAATATTTATACCTAGAGAAAGAAAACATGATGTATGATCATAGGTCTGAAAACACACCTAACTGTGCTACAAGTTTAATGACTCACAATAAGAGCCATGATTTAAGAGAAGTCCTCTACTGGCGCATGGATGGTGTTGTAGCATGTCACGCGTATTCATTTTTACGCGAAACCACTCAACTTATCCATACTAAGGTGATCTACGAAAATAACACACACTTGGAACCATGCTTCAGTTATGTATTTTTTAAAATTCTAAACTAATGTTAACTTTTGTTGTTAGTACCTTTAAGTATATATATTGCATAAACGCTTAAGATTAACGCTCTAAAACAATAAATTACTTAGTGAATGTTACAAAAGTATTCAGAAACTGTTTTTATGATACAGGTTTCATTAAGTGTAAGTCAGACTAAGACATAATTTGTTTAATACGTTATTGTCGTATAAAATTTAAAAAAATTTGTACTTCTACATTTATATTTAAACTAGCAGTCCCCGTGGCTTTGCTCGCGAGTATAATACATAACTGATAATATTTACTTTAATTGAAAATCATCTTTGTATATAAGATTGGTACTTCAGTCATCAAGTGTTAGAATGTCCAAGCGGCTAGTTGAACTAATTCTGCAGCAGGATAAGTAGCTATAGCTGTCCACGCGAAAATCAGTCTTAAGTTTGTCCCTGCCACTAACAGCGACTTCGCCTGGCCCTTATTTATGGCACTGCCAATTTGACGTTGTGGGGTAAATACAGACACCTAAGGTAAAAGGTTAATCGAATGAAAACCATCTGATTTGCCCTGTGCACAACCATTGGTGACGGTGCCCTCAATTAAATATTTTCAAAATATTCACTTGAACTTTATTGCCATTACAAAGTTTCAGTAGGTAAAAGTTTCGCGGAAACGAATTTGCTGCCCCAAACGTGAGATTAGTGAGATAATATGTCGTCGGTTTACTGCCAAAAGTGACCAAGTTTAAATGAGATAAAATGATAAAAAGGTTAGGAATATGTATATGTTGTTCACGAACAATTGCCCAAGTTTAAAGTCTGTTCGTCGTTTCGTGCTGTTGTGTCACAGTATAGTAACTTACCACATTTTTGTTAATATATACAATTAAATAGTGTTTTTAAACAAAATAACATTTATGACTTAATCACTTTCGGCAGTATACCGATGATATGTCAGCTGATGTTGTAGAGGAACCTAAGTGGAATGCAAACTGCGATTTTACCCCGTTTACACGACTACATGCAAATTTCACTAATTCGATCTGCCTTGTAGTTTTTGTGTGTCAGAATTGAACGTTCGCACGCAGATTTTAACGGAATTCGAGCCCGGAACCTCCCGGAATATAGACCTGAGTAACAAACAACTGCGTCACGTAATTTTGAAATAATTCATAAAAATAAAATTTAATTTTAAAAAATGAAATATTTGTGTCCTGGTCTTACAGAGGTTGTACAACACCACGTCTCGATAGGTTACTGTAGAGTGAAACTCCTGTATAGGTAATTTCTCGCTGCTCGTTCCCGCTTTTTGGAACGTCTGCCTTCAATATTGACCAACTTAGTTTTATTCTTAATAATCACGTTATCTTATAAAGTAAAAAATAATACATATAATTTTTAAATGCTTACGTAAGCATCACTCTGACGCGAACAACACCTCAATATCGCTACTGGTTAGATAGATATCGTAGGTTGACGGAAAACAAATTTTGTGCTTTTTCACCATTTTGGGTGTCGAATTTCGAAATATTTTTAATTTCACGTCTTAGACATTTGTATAAGTATCCAATTGAAGTGAAAATCACATCGCTAGCCCGTTCAGTCGAATCAAATTCGACCAATCACTAAAAAAACACATATCACCCCTGTACAGTACTGAGTAATCGAATTTCGAAAAAACTTAAAACGCTTTAGCGATCATTTCTGTAACCATCATCCTGAAGCAAAAATTAATTGTATATCTGGACGGGTTCGATAGATATCGAGGATTTATCTAAAACACATTTAAGGTCTTTCACCACCTAAGATTGTTAATTTCGAAAAACCCTAGAATCACGTTTTAGAATACTTTATTGGTGTCTCGTGGACGTGAAAAACACAACATTAGCCCGCCGGATTCAAGATATATCGACGATTAATTTAAAACACTTTTCATCTATTTTCACGTCCTTAGGTGGCGAATTTCGGGAATTCCTGAAATTGCTTAGGCAGGTATTTGAGTAAGCATCAATCTTAAACAAAAATCACGTCGCTATATAAAAATATACGGGATATATATATATATATATCGATTGTGAATCGAAAACACATTTTACCCCTATTTTAACAGGTTTAGGGCTTAATTCGGAAAATATATTTTAATGGTACTTGGGATAATTACAAAAGCATCTATTTAAAGCAAAGAGCACTTCGATATCTCGATTCGTTCGATAGATATGGAGGGATAATCGAAAACACATTTCACGGATTTTCACCCCCCCTAATTAAAGAATTTCGAAACGTCTTGGAGTCCTGTCATAGATATTTTTATACGTAACAAATTAAAGTAAAAATCACGACGATAGCCAATTGTGTTTCAAAGATATAGGCGATTCATAAAAAACACATTTTGCCCCTTTTTACTGCTTGGGGGTCGAATTTCAAAAAATCCTAAAACTCTTTTTGATATTTACGTAAGCAATATTTTGAAGTGAATACCAGCTCTTTATACCTAAGGATTCGGTAGATATCGGCAGTTAATCGGAAACACATTTAAGGTCTTTTCGCCCCCTTAAATGATGAATTTTGAAAAATCCTTAAATTTACCTATATGTATTTTTACGAGTGTCGTATTAAAGTAATAATCAAGATGATAGGCCTTCGGGTTCGAACTCTAGCGATGTTCCTTCGGAAATACATTTCACTCCTTTTCACCCCTTAGAGGTCGAATTTCGAAAAATCCCTTCTTAGTGCTCGCCTACGACCTGAGGGGAACCCCCACAAAAATTTTTACGATTCTAGGTTCAGTGGTTTGAGCTGCAGCTTGATATGTCAGTCAGTCAGTCAGTCAGCTTTCATTTTTATATATAGAGAAGTTAAACATAGCCAGTTATATAAATCTTTACAATCAAATATGTATTTTCACACATTCTAGGTAAAGAGGTAAAAAATAACTACTGATATATTTATTCTGCTACGAATAATAACTTACCAATTAATATTCGACAACTAGTTTTCTAAAACTTCAGAGTTCCTTGCGTAGAAATAAAATTATATAAGTTATTCACTTCTTCGAACACAATCAAATCGAACAAAGTTAAAATAAAAGTTTATTTCAAGTATGAAATAATATCAATTAACATCACTTTTAGTGGTTGCTTCACTCTGTCGCTGAACAGTTCCACACGCGTCAAAATGTTTTTAAGTGCCCTAATTTACACTTCTAATGTTAGATCAGATAGATGTAACTAGTGTTTTGTCCTAGGTCGTTATGTTAGTATCCATGACGAATAACTGCCCATTTTGTGATGTTGTTTCCACATTCGTAAGTGGTGGCATCGCGAATATATATTCTCCCCGTGCATCATTAACGGATCAAAGTAAATATATTTAATACTTTGCAATGAAAACACTCGCGATGGGAAATGCAAATCGCCGCATTTATAATTCCACGCTGGTATAATTCCAAAACACTCGAAACTCGTTGCCCTAATTTAAACGGTCAAGTTTTATTTCCGCGTTTATCAGCCAATAACACACAATACGTGACACATTTACTTACCGTCAGTTGGTAGCCTTATCGATAGTACGAGCAGCAGAATGGCCCGCTTTCGATATTTATGGCTCTATTGCGATGCATCACAGTCTACGAATCCGTGACAATAATTCCAGCCCACTGAAGGCCAAACTTCAGACAAATAACCATGAAAATTTATGCTGGTAATTAACAACTTCTGGAGCAGATTTGCGTTATGCAGCCGCAAACATTGCGTAATTATGCTAAATGATTAGCAGAATTATTAGCTCATTAAATCGACGCGTTCCAATTAACTCTAGCAAGAGTTATTGTTGGCAACACTATTTAAGCTAAGCAGATTAATGAAAGGGGAATTTTCTCTATCCAGGGGATCGATAAACGCGAGCTTATCATTATGCATGCAATAAATAGCAATTACTAAATACACAATTTACTATTTTTGCACTGACATACGCTCATCACAAACCCATTTGACAGGAAAGTTTATTCAATAGATACTAAAATCCGTTTTATATTACCAGTGTAGACATAAGTTAACATTATTTACAATATTGTTTTCTAAATATAGACACCACGAAGCTATTTGTTTGATAGCCTACAATAATTTTCGCAATGAATGTATAAATTAACGGTCCCTATTCATAACTAAAACGTGATTAAACAAGTAATTTATTTTATAGTTTCTAAGTATGACATATCTATATTTTATTCGTGAATGGCAAACGAACCCGAAAATAAATGCTGTAATTTAACAATTATTTTAAACCATGAGTTTTTCTACTGATGTGTCACTGGCATCGTTATTTTTATTCACACGTGTAGCCCACTGCACCGAAAGAAATATTTTGTACGACGTCTTCACATCAAAACTCTTTTATAGTAAACACAAATCAGTTTGTTGGTGACGACAATATTTTAGCAGCAACAGAAAAATTTTTTTGTAATAGATGTAAACTAAATTTTTCAGGGTAAATGCCCAAAAATTGTATTTTATAGTTGCAAAAATTTTTTTTTTTTTCGTGTGTATTAGAAGTTGATGGACTCGAAAGTAACAATTTCTTTGTACGAAAGTAAGATCATTTGACCATTTAAGCATCAAAGTAATTTAAGAATTTAAATCAAAGTATATGTTATTTGGACAGTGAGGCTAATTGAATATGTGATGCAATTTGATTGGTGTTATACTTTATCCAGCCTTAGGTTGCAACTAATACATTCAAGTGAATGGCAATTACATTTTTGCCTAGCAGAAATTTCATTTCAAATATTAACAAACGCAAAGAAACTATGTTACGACACAATCACAATGTGAGGAATTAAGATACAATTAAATTGCTTTGATTTATTTCGTTACCAATTTTTATTTCTGCTGTAACCTTAGAATGGGCATAGTATAGTGATATACTGCTAAAATTTATACTGTCTTCATTATTTCATCAAAGCTGCAAAACTTTTTGAATGTAGCTTTGTCGGTAGTTAACATACATTATAATGTACGCTGAAAGACTTTTCAGTATGACTTATTTCCGGTACCAATAAATAGACCCCTTTACATTTTGCGAAAATAATTTTGGACAATTTTGTTTCAGTTACTTACACGCACATCTGTAGTTCTGTTCCCTGATCAATGATTGGTTGGGTTTGACACTCGGCGTCTTTGACATTTACCCGCAAATCGCAGACATATTATGTGGCAGTTGCTTTGTTCTTATTGGTACAGTTGAGTGAGCCACATCTCTGGTAAAAGATAGACTGTCAATTAACATCAAGCTGAGCTACAGAAGTGCACATAAGTCCATGAAACAAGTTTTTGCAAAACTATTTTCACCAATGATCAGTGACACTACTGTGAATTTTCAATTTACGTAATGAAGTAAAAATCAGTTTTGTACAATATCTGTATCTATAATTTGATGAATAAGCATAAGTTACAAGTAAACTTGGCATAGGTTTTTGTTATCTTCATACATCCCTGTTTATATTGTAATTAAAATATTTGTTTTATGCTTAAAGGAAATTAGTCCCCGCCATCTTGTAGCAGGTTACCGATACTAACACATCTGTTGTGTGTTTAGAGAATCATTTCTCTTCGTAGCTGAAATAGTTCCGCAGATCCACAAAGGAGAGCAGTACACTCGCATACTTGATCACGTGGTGTTAGTCATATCCCTCCCCACATCGCCCTCCATGCTCTTTCCCGACTCCCACCCCTCCTCCTGGGCGGTTATCGGTCTCTTTCCATCACACCATTCAGTTTCTAGGCTGTACCATTGTTGCCAAACTAGGCTGTTCACGTACTGTGTGTGCGCCAGCTCTGTCCCCGGCGTCTATGCATTGTCTCTCCTAAACGTCACGTACGCTACTGTAACACAGTGGCAAACACGTCCTAACTTACGACGTTACTGCGGTTAGTACGTGTGTCGACATGATATCTGCCTCGTATTAGGTATTTACATGTTTACGAACGAAAAACGCATACCCGCCAGGGACTTAGAGCTGGCGCGCGGACATTAACCAAGTAACATTCAGTGTTCCAAAGGTCTATTATATGCAGTTTCTAGATCGTGTTAGTGTTCAGCAAAAATGTCCAAGTGACGCCAAGGTGTTACGAAGGGACGAAAACGTACCAAACTATCCAAAATTATTAAACTACTTAAGCATGTAAACAGAAGTAAGCAAACGTTACAACTTCCATTAAGTGGATGACAATAGTACATCAGTAATGGAAGCTATAAAATTAGTTAAAATACTTTGTTGATTAATTTTTTAGAGATGGTATTTCAAATTAACTGAACGTTCCTATTTTTTGTTACTATAGGATTAAATTCAGTGGTTACAGGAGTTTTTGTCATACAGCGAGTGGGAAACTTATGTAAACTGGGATGCTGGCCTGGAATGGTTCATTCTATCATTGTGTCAAAGTTGTGTGATACCATCTCTAATGACCCCGATGTCGACGAGACGTTAAGCCTTATATAAACTGGGTTCAGTCCCGGTGCGATTGCGTGGAATTTTAACTGCTGGGAATCCATAGACCCGTTTGAAGGGCACATATATACGCATTACCCCTTCCCTAGCATCAAAACTTGTTGAAATAATGCAAATTTTAAAACATAGATCACATCTCATTAGAGTTATGTGACTTCTGATTAATTGGTTTTCTCCTTCAGTGCTGTATATGGCATGCACTTCTTAAGTCGTATGGAATTAAAAATTAACAATTTTTTTAGCTAAGAAAATAGAAGTATAGAACAACGTGTGTACATATACCTACATACCTTCCTATACATCTGAAATGTTAATTTAGGGACTACTTACAATGCGGTGTGAATATTTGAAAGTCAATTTAAGGCAAAACGTATTGAGAAGCACATTTTAATTACATATTTTTTTATGATATTTTTTATTTATTTATTTATTTATTTATTTATTTATTTATTTTTTTTTTTTTTTCATTTTTAGGCAATATGCAGCTCAGATATTTCCATGATATTTTAGTACGGAGTACTTTTGCATCACATTCCTAGGTCTTTGAGTAGCACGTTCGCGTCCTGATTTCAACTACGCAGCCGATATATTGTCACTCACCCCTCCTCCTTCTTCATGACATTTGGCCAGCAACAATTTTCGTATATTATATGTGTATCACTATCATACTTTCATTAACGAGTAAACTTTGAGTACAAAGCGTGAAATCAGGAAATAATATGACATACTGTTTATATGTTTTAAATATAAATTTAACTAAATTGTTCAGTATTTCATACCACTACAATTTGCGCTGCTTAGAGCTTAAGTTTAAATGCATGAAATATCAATATCTGTTCACATTATTTCAGAAATTGTAACAAGTTTTCAGATTACGTTAACTTATTTCCTCGCATTTGTATGTCACCAATGTTTCAAAGAAGCTATACTTTTTTTTAATGTGACAATGGTTTTGATCGGTTCACTTGATTCGCCAAATTTGCTTTGTAATAGTTAAATGCAAGGAAAACATTATTATACGACCTAAATGCATTTAAATTAAAAATAATGTTTGTACTAGATACTGCAGTTTATTGAGTTTACACCGGGTGACTTTATTTTTAATACATAGGATATTTCCTCACATCATGTACCACAATAGGTCGAAATGCATGTAAAATATTTCACGGGTAAGCAATCTCCTTTACCAGGCTGTCAAAAAAAAATGTGTAGATACACACATTCTCACACACACACACACGTGTATATATATATATATATATATATATATATATATATATATATATATATACACACACACACACACACACTCCCCGTTAGTTTGAATTAAATCTATCACAAACGCCTTTTCAGAACTAATTCTAACTAAGATAATATTTAGTTATATACCTATAACCTTTAAACACCCTCAAATGCCTTTGTTTCTTTATATAAATGTTATACACACAATTTCAAGTTATTAGTATTTTATTTTGATAAATTTAAGATGAAGATATTTCTTTATTATTTTCCTCGTTGATAAAGCATTTCCTGTAGGCCCTATTTATTCTAGTAATTTGATTTGTTTTATGTAAAACCAATTTGTTTGGTTAAATTTTCCAATGCTCCGATGCAGTCATGCGGAATTTTGGAAGTTTATTTGAAAATAGTGCCACATACACTGCATAAAATCTTATGTTACTCATACGAGTTCATAGATGGCAAACTAATTATTCCGTTTAGTAAGGAACTATTTTCAAACAATGTAGTCATGAGAATAGGCAAGGGCCTGTAAATAAGTGTAGCGTCCTGCGTCATGCATTGTTGGCCGATAGTTATATAGCACGGTCTAGTTGTATACAGACGTCCAGTAGTAGTGCACAAGGTCTGTCATTGGCCCAGTCAAATAGGGACTCAACAGTAACGAAATAAAAGCCTAACAGTCAACTTTTCCCGCGATGAATCACCTTCTCTAATTATGGCCGTTTCGGGATAAATTCTGAAAAACACATATCGGATTTTATGCGAATTAGTACAAAATTAGAACGTTTTACGGGAAAAGCTATGCACTTTACCTATTGATCTGAAATATTTTGCTGTAAAGTGCGCTGTTTTCGATTTTTTTTTTTTTTTCATTATTTAATATTTTTCAGGAGGGGACGAATTCCGGAAAAAGCAGAAGTTGTAAGCGGGTTTTCGTGAATTTTGGATATGTTATGGTAGGTGTTATGCTCTTTAATTTTTCTCTCTACACGTTTACTCGTAAGATGCACCGTTTCGACTTATTAATTTTTTTCGCATTTTTTCGGGACAAATTCCAGAAAAAAAGTAAATACCGGAAGGTGGATTTCAGTGGATTTTGGATATGTTATTCTACGAATTTTTCTGCAAATTTTGACGTAAAAAACCTTTTCTTGTAATTTGTCCATAAATCGACCCCTTTCTCTCGTATCTTTCTTGGACTAGAAACCGACCCCTCTTGCTAACGGTACCCGAGGGAGGGTGGCATGACGTCACAATATCAGTCCGCGCGGTCTTGCCTGTGCCTGGCGAATGGAGCGTATAGCAAAATAATACGGTCCGTTTGTCATGTTTTATCTTTTTCCTCATCGCGATTTGGCCCGGCTGTATATATTAAAAAGTTAGTACATATTAATTTTTTTTAGAAATTATTATTTTTTACATATCGAGAGATATGAACTGACTGTTAATATAGCCTACTGTGTTTGCCTAGCCTGATAAGGCTAGCTCATTCAAAATTTCTCACAACGTCGGCGTTAATTTTTCATTGTCTCAATTATTTTCTGAAAATTCTTTTCTACCGTCCATGTTAGCATAATTATACATGAAAGGTTAAACGTGCCCACCACCACATGCAATTAGTATCAGTACTTAGTTACAAAATTTGCAGCAAGAAGTTTCATTTCTTAAAAATAAGGCAAACGCACTACAGTAAGAATTTAATGACAAAGATGCAGCAGAAGAAAATGA